>JACEGR010008836.1:0-32471 GCA_014170235.1 Listronotus bonariensis
TCGTGATTTATGTCAAATGTATCGTATTTCCTATATTTATTATGGGTTAATATACATTTAAAGAGTACCTACTGATATTTTCTTTTATATTTTGGTTTATTTGTTTTACGTTTGCTTGCTAATAACAAGTAAATAAAAATTAGTTTATTATCAACAAAACCTTGTGTTAAAAATTAAAATACAAGGTATTCCATTTAAAATAGGAAAGTTTTGGAGGTCTTAATTTTACCAACCAAGTTTACCACTATTTTCGACGTCCTGTATAATCAAAATACATTTTATTGAAAAAATTTACAAATATAATCTATAAGGTAAATGCTTGCCTAGACAACTTCAAAAAAAAATTGAAATGGAAAAATGATAGCGTTATGGAAAATGAAAAAATGATAGCGTTATGGAAAATGAAAAATAAAATTAATTTTCTATTTTTCGGAAAAAATACATTTTCCTAAATTTAAAGATTTAACCCTATATAACCTAAACCAAAAAGTGTTAGAATATAGAGGATCTTAAGTAATAATATAAAATACAGGTTAATCCATTAAAAAAAACATAACTTTATTCCGTCACGCTTTTTGAGCAACTCTCTCAAACTGCCAAGTTTCTAGTCTCTGGAGTGCGTTCAAAAATAAAATGTACTCTGTAGTGGAATCAAAATGACATTTAAAATGTATTACATTGTAAAAGCAATTTTTGAACGTTACTCAGGAAATGAAATTTAAATGTCCCTTTTAACCTGGCATGTAACGGAAAATAATTAAAGAAGTTAATTTTTTTATTTATAAACTAATATAAATTACAATTTTAATATACTATAAATAAATTTATAAACAAATCCATACTTATTAATGCAATACATTTTTAAAAAACCTGATGTAGTTTGTGTTGGTATAAAGATATTCTTATTTTGAATTTGAAAAAGTTTGTATAGGTATTTTGTGGTTTGGAGAAAAAATAGGAGCTAAATAAAAAGAGCCTTAAAATGAACAAAGTTGTTTTGACAACCATAGTAGCATCAGCAAAATATTTTTTGTTTCTTTTTAAAAACTTTTAAATCTGAAAATTCTAAAAATTTCGTTTGTTTCCTATTCTTTTAAGAGACAAATATGAAATGCGCAAAATCGGTAAATTGTTACCGCGCTTGTGAGCACGGTAAGGAATGTAATACAGAGTTACATTCCCAGACTATTTTTGAACGCTAAAAGACAGAAAGCAGTGTAATAAATAATACATTAAGGAACGACCTCTGTAACAGAAATGTAAGAAATGTGTACTTTGTAATGATTTATGAACGTAACCCTAAAATGATTTTTGTTGACATGACAGCTTTACAAAATTTTGATTTTTATTTTTTTAATGTATACTAATAAATTACCTGTAAGAGCAAGCTTGTTTAAACTCCGAGGATATAATAAGGATTAAACGATCTTAATAAATTACATATAAATTATTCTTTCTGACGAGGGGTGATTCACCCTTAAATTTTAGGGGTGAGTCACACCCTCGATTAATATCTCATTTTGAAGATCGTTTAATCCTTATCATATCCCCTTAGTTTAAAGTAGCGTGCTCTTACAGCTTACCGGTAATTTAATATTATAGATTAAAGAAATAAAAATATTATAGTTTAAACAAACAAAAATCAAAATTTTGACAAGCTGTCATATCAACGGAAATAATAGCGGATACTTCAAACTTGGCAGTTGTAATCAGGGTTAAGGAATCACTTAACCTCTCTTTCCATTTAAGATTTGAAGGGTGAGTCTCACCCCTGCTAGAGGGTTGTGGTTCAGGGGTGAAAGTGGCAAAAATTGAAGGGTCCGAGCGTTTTACTGAAAAATCACTCGTTTAATTTTAATTAAATGTATTTCAGACTTCTGGCCCTCACTGTATATGTATATATACAAAAGCGATAAAATAAGCAAGAAGTAAGCAGCGGCTGGTTTGGTTTTTACACCTGAAGACATTTTTTTGCTCGACAACTTTTTTGAGGGTATTTTTTTTCTTTTTGGCTAGTTCAGTTACCTCCTCCTCCCTCCCGAAAAAAACGCCCAAATTCAACAGTGTCTGCCATTTGGTAAGAACTTTGGAAGACACGCTGTATAAGATTTTTTTATTAAGTGAAAATTCATTTTTTCCTGGCGATCATTTTTGCATGTTTTTTTTAACCTAAAAATGGTCATGAAAACAGCGGTATAGGTATTAAAATTAATATTTTCTGGTACTCTGGTAGTATAATATATTTTTTAAAATATTTTTGATATATTTATTACATCCATGATCAAAACACCACTCATTTTGGAAAAGATAAGCAAAACGAACTTCGCTGCCCGTTTATGCGTTTTCTAGCCTCGTTGATTTCACCGCACAAAATTTAAGGCGGTGCTTTCTTATGTCTTTTTATGAACAAAAAGCTTCTGTGGATATAAAAATATGTCCGGACTTGCTTTAATTCTGAGATACAGGACGGTTAAATTTTTAAAAAATGTCGCTATGCTTAAAATATTTAAGGAAGCCTTAAACTGATTACGATAAAATTTGATACACTTATTTAATATAAAAGGACGTTTTACTTAGATGGGAATTATTGGGTACAGTGGCGTCTCAGTGTGCACCACAGCCAATACTATTGTAAAGAAAAGTACGGCACTGACTTTTTATAATGTTTTTTTTTCCTATTAAGCAATTCACAATTTAAATTTTTAGTCTCTTGTATTTTCTTGGTTTCTGCCTTCGTATTCGAGAAAAAATAATTAATCTACTTTCATTTCTTCTAAAAGGTACCGATAGACAACATGATATTTATAAAAAGAAAACATAAAAATAAAATAATTATTTGCCTTAAAATAAATAAGCAGTTGTTTATTGAAAATTGTCATTTTCCTATTTACTAAAATTGAAATTGTTTATTGTTTAATTTTGGATTTTATTTTATGCTGTTTGGGGCTTATTTTTAGAATGACTAAAAGTGGCTTTATTTTTTTCTCTCGAAAACGAAGTGAAATACGAACAAAATACAAACCACTAAAAAGTTGCATCTTTTATTGCCTAATCTGGAAAATGTATAAGAACGTTTTAAAAAGTCAGTGCCTTACTATTTTTCCTTAATAATATTGGATTTAGTGGTTACCGAAACGCCACTGGGCTCTATTGTCTTAACCTAGGCAAAGCTTTACAAGTGCCTTAATACGTTAAATAAGTGTACCGAATTTTATCCAAATCAGTTAAAAGGTTTTCAAGATATTTTAAAAATACCGACTTTTTAAACTTTAACGCTCTGTATCTCAGAAATGATGCGAGTCCGGACATGTATTTATAGGAACTTTTTTCATTAAAAAAAGAAATCACCCCCTTAAGTTTCGTACCGTACTTAGGAAACACCCTGTAGAGCGTCTCCCTGCCACCTGGTACAACCACTTACTATTTTTTTATATATTTATTTCTATCTCATTATCTATATTTGTGTTAAACAATGCAAATTAAAAAAATAATGAGTATAGTTTTTTTAATAACTAATGAACTTTCAAGTATATTTTCTAAAGATTGGTACTATTAAAAAAATTATTTGTTGTTCTAGATCCTTTATTCTCCCATAAAAAGCAAAAGTACCATCAGTGATTAATATATGTAGGTAAAAGTCACACAAAGCACCGGATGCACAGCTCATTGCTTTGCCGTATTCTCGGTTTTTCGTTTATGGATGACACTTCAAAATAATGATTCTTTTGGAACTTGATTGTGTAAGGCGCCTCGGGTGGTTTTGAAGTAGTCAGAGGCGTAGATAAGTAGAAAATTGTTAATAATCCATTTACCGACCTGATATAGAGTGGGTCTACGGATAGTCTTAACTATACCCGTAAAGATATTTTAATTTTTATTTTTAATATTTAAAAAAAGTGTTTTTTGATTTAAAGTTTTGATTTATTATTAAAAGCTAACGTTTGCATAGAAAAAGTCAAATACATTATTTTTGAATAAAAACAATTTTATTTAATTAACGCTTAATAGTCCTCATTCTTAATTATTTTTTTATGCTATACACGGATTATTTTTGTTTTTTTTAAAAGAATGTCCCACTTATTTACATTGCATTAGGTGGTTATCCCATGTGGTTAGGATTTTTTTCGACGACCAGTAAATAGATAAGCTTTAAGTTTATTATCATTTATTAACATATGTTTTAACAGTATAAATATAAATTTAAAGCTAAAAATATTCTGTAGAACATAAGTTACAGCGTTCTGAACAACCCTGCCTCGAAAAAATGGTCTCGCACTTACACTCAGACAATTCCGGCTAATTGGCTTTTCTTTTTGCATGCAAATCTTAGGTTTTCTACTAAATTGGCACTTAATATTTGATATTCACCTTTTAAAAACCCATTTTTTCATTGATTATTATTATTATTATTATTATTATTGCAAAAAGAAAGGGGGATATAGTAAAAATAAGGTAAACTTGCTTTTTAGGTTTGATGATATCTCGGAAATGAAACAAGCCTTTCAGATTCGTGATTAGCGCCCCTAAAAACCCCCGTATACCAAATTTCATTAAAATCGGCGATGCGTCCGGTTTGTAAACAATTACCGAATTTTGTAGTATTGTGTGGTTCAATTTAAAACGTTTTGATTTTTTTATTCATAAGACTATTTAAGCTAAGGAGCAAAATAATTGAAATTTGAAATTCTAAATAATAAATGTTTTGGCGTTAAACTCAAGCTGGTACTAATACCGTCTACACGCCCCTGACCAAACCACTGGGTTACATCAACAAAGCCATTTCGATTTCCTTTAAAAGTTACCTTTTCTTCACACCAAATAGCGATTCGGTAAACTGACAATAATTTAAATAGTTTTATTGTCCGGTTAGTTGTAAAACGTTGGAGTACCTGATGCAGTACCGGTTCTTTTATGTATGTTTGTCAACCCGATTTCACAAACTTTTTGTGAAAAATCGTAAAGTATTGTGCCAATTGGCCTAGTAAAAGGGGCACTTAAGAATTTTACAACTTGACGCCATAGAATAAAAAAATATTTGAAGGGAATTTTTAAAAACATATCAAAAAAAAGTAATTAGGGGGTGTTTAAAAAATATCCAACTTTAAACTTAACAAAATAAATATATATTTTTTTGTAACAGGACACAGGGCCTAAACGAATTCGTTTTTAAAAGTGTCTAATATTTTAATATTATACATGGGTGATTCTTACCCTATACGCGTAAACTTGGGAAATTATTATTAAGGCCAAACAATGACTAAACAGAAAATAAGTTAGTAAAATATTTTTAGTTGGTGAGTAAATCAATTATTTTAAATTAAATAAAATAACGAAACGCTTTAGCAGCTACTTTTTAAACGTGTTGGAGCGTGTAGTATGATCACTGCAGTTAGTATTAAAATTACCGTGTAGGTGCATATCCCTGATTTTTTTGCACGACATTTTAAGTTCAATTTCCAATTCACCAACCGCAAAAGAATTCTAATCAATTTAGAATTTGTGCATTTTTGCGAAGTTACATAGTTTTATTACAACTTGTTATTTTTTATTGAAACACAATAATTTGGCTATGTTTATTTATAAATATGATAAATATAGGTAGATTTATCCTCTTAAAATTTAAACATGTTTGCCAAATTGTCATTTTTGGTAAAACGACGTACATGTATTAAGTGTAAAATGACATTGCCGTAGAATTATATCTCCTTTGTTTCATTTTAAATAATTAGTTATTTTCCTAACCAAAGATATTTTAGTTACTTTTTTAATCACCCTGTCGGTCCATAAAGGAATAAAGTTGAATTTATAGATTGACAGTGATTCCGTCACCGATCACCGTTTGACGTTTTGGTTACTGATATGGTATATGGAAACGGTAAACAGAAAATATAAATTGAAAAATGAAAAGTTGTGTTTTCATCTTCTAACTAAAAACGTCAAACGGCAAATTTGAAATAATCCCTGTTTGATACAAATTTTTATTGTTGTGACTTAATATTTAAAACATGTATTAGTAAAAGTACATAATTAATCTTATAAAATTATTTTGTTACAAAACAAATTAACTGTCAATAGAACTCTGGTAAAGAATTAAGAAAAACAAAATAAATCTTTTTAATAAAATCTTAGGTTACGGCCACGATACCAAGTGCCTGCGGCCAGTGGAAACAAACAAATATTATCCGCGGAGCGTTTTTAATGTATATGTATAGGTAAACTACTTTCAAGACGCTGTTTACCACAAAATATTTTAGCCAGTACCGGTTACCAGTAGAGACCTGATACTTTCCGCTCGACGCTTACGCTTGTTCTCGTGTCCGAGGCCTAATTGCTTTATTTTTGCAGAGCTCTCGCACTACTGGACTTTTTAAAGTTAAAATTACCAGTTTAAATATTAAGCAATCCGACGTACAGGGTGCCTCATTTTGATTGTCGCTACGGGGTAACTTATTAATAAAGTCAGAACCTTGCGGTTTTCGCCAACCTAAGCTACTTTTCTGAAACAGAAAATGCCCAGAATCCAAGATGGTAATGACGACTGTCTTTGTAGCAGCACCGGCAAAGCAAATACTGCAGGTTTATAAACAAAAAAATGGAAGATTGGCTCTTCTTCAGAAGTGCTTAAATAATAATAATAAAAATATGCTTAATTTAACTGCGTCGACCGTTTTCTGCATTGAACTAAATTAAATTTAAAGTTTTAGGAAAACTTTGGAAATCAAGAAATTGCTGTTAACAGTATGGCAACTAAAGTACAATTATTTTAGGGACAAACGAAACAGCAGTTTTTTACTGTTTTTCCTTATTATACAGGTATGGAAACAATTCAGTCGACCATAGGAAGTTAAACAGTATGTTAAAGCAGTGGCAATAGTCAAGGTGGGGTATGCTCGAGCCGTGTCGCCGTTCTACGAAAGGTGGAAACAATGCGCCGGTCGCCCCTGATCTCGTTTGGCGCCAATCGGCGTGCTCGTTGCAGAGGTGAATTGTAGAAGAGTACATAGTAGATAAGTGGAGAGGATTAAATGCATTCCCTATGGTCGGCCGTTCTGTTTCCACACCGGTATGGATAAAATATATAGAATATAACTAACAAATATTGGTGGAGTAATTTTAAAATTTAGGTAAAAATATTTGATAACTGAGGTGCATACATCTCTAGCAACGATTTATTGTAGATTTTTGTCTCTAGTTTATTGTAGATCTTTGGATAAGTGAGAATTTTATTCCTTGTAAACGTTTATTTGGTTCTGAATATTTTTTTCTAAAGCTAAAACAGTTTTCAAGACACTTTTCTATATCCTACATTACGTCATCAGATGACAATTCAATTTACTGCTATTACCGCGTATTTCCTTTTTCTGCCTTAAATTGTGTATTACAGATAAATACAGCATAAAATTACTCAAGCTTGTAATTTCTTTTATCAGCTTTAATCACCTACATTCTATTTTTGGCCGTGATCTTGAAAGAGAAACGTTTTGATTTTTTTAATATCGACTTATTTCTTTTGTTACTTTTCCCATTATTTTTAGTTGTCCTAAAATAAAAATTTACTAATACAGTGTTCCCCATAATAGACTACCCATTTTAATATTTGATTATTTTTTTCTTAGTATAGCTAATTTTTTGGGATTTATGATAACTTATAAATATTTGACTAGTTTAATTTTAACTTTTAAAAATTACGTGTTTCAAATGACCTCCACCAACTTCAACACATTTTTCATTATTAGATAAAAAGTGGTTTATTACACGGCGCAGCAAACCTTCGTTTATTCAAAGATGATACTAGCTAGTTATTTTGTGGTTTATTCCTTTAAGTTCTTCAAAAATGTTGACTTTGAGTTTCTCGATTGTACCTGGACGACTTGCAAACTGTCAATTAGAAGACGTGATTTTTAAAAGTTAAAATTAAATTAGCCAAATATGTACCTATTTTTAAGTTGTAGTCTGTAATTTATAATAATAAAAAGTTTGTTGAGTAAACTAAAAATATTTTAATTCAAATAATAAAATGGGTAGCCTATTATAAGAAACCCTGTAGAATATTTTTTTACGCATTTGGTTGCAATTAATATTTAATTAAATATTACATGATTGTTGGTGATCTCAATTAGCTTTGAAATAAATACCTTCGGCTGGTGTGATAATCCGCATCTAACTAGATCGGACAGTGTTCAACAGATGCGACCTTGCAGTGTGCAAGCAGTGTTGAATTCAGGCCTTTTTTCCAGGGGAGTTTAATATTCCCGGGGGATCCTGAAGTTACCAAAAAAAAGTATTTCTTTAAAAAATTGGGCTTTTAAAAGTATGTGCGATAGCTCTCTCGATTCGGAATGACGTTTAGACAAATGTTTTTAAGGGCTCATTACCGCATAAAAATTGCGATTATTATTAACAAAATAAGAAAGAAAAAAAGTGTTTATTTCTTTCTTAATAACTTAAAAATAATGACATTTAAGAAATCTGTAAAAAATATTTTGTAAGTTCCTCTTCTCTATCTCCATTATTTATATATTTTTTAAAGATGCCCAAGTGTTTATTACCAAATTTCTTTAATCTTTTTTATAAATTACAACATAAAAGTTTAAATAATATAATTGATACATAAATTTTTCGCTTTGTTGAGCTTTTATTTATGTAGGTAGGTACTTAATAAAGTTATGTAAAAAATATATATATATTTTGTCAATTAGCATTTTTAAGTTAATAAAAAATGAAATTTCTAAAAATATTATTTAAAAAAAGTAGTAATATGTTATTGCTGTTTTTGCATCTAATATGGGTATTAATTTCCTTTGAGAATTTTTTTACGTCATTTGTTAACACATTGTTTATAAACAAATAGAATATTCAGGGCCGACTAGGCTACAGCCTAGGGCGCCATGAAAAAATAGGCGTCAGACAGGGAGTATTAGACGCTAGACAGGGGAGTAATAGGCGCTAGACAGGGAAGTTTATAAAAGTTTAGGTTGAGTGGTGATTTTATTAGGAAGTAGATGCGAAAAGGAGGGAAGGACCTTTTCTTTTTTTTTTTGTTTTTCAAAATTTTTTTATAGGCGCTGCGGAAACTGCCTTAAACCGTTAATACGGCCCTAAGAATATTTGTTTTTTTTTAAATTTTACAATCTTAATGCATAGGTGAAATTATAGATTTAAAAATATTTAATACATTTTTTAATTGTTTATAATCGTTTTTTTTTAAACTTAAATTCTTATAACTCTAAAAATATCAAAGATAAGATAAAAGACACTTGGATTGTTTCTTTAAAGAATTTACATGTAGCTATTGTTTATCAGTTGTCAAAAGCATTTGTTTATAAAAAATGTTGGATATTTTTTACATTTTGTGCAATGTATTCGCTTATAACTTGTTAATTAATATAGAACAGCTACAGACCCAAAAACGTTTTTGGTCTACGATAAAATATCTTTCCAATGACGTTAAAATTATATTATTATTTGGTTTTGTTTAAATATGATACTTATATTACTTTAAACTAGTTAAGTAACTAAACAAACTACCACTTTTTTATTTTGTTAATAAATACCGCAATTTTTATGTGCTAGTAAGCCCTTAAAACCCATTTGTTTAGACGTCATTTCGAATCGAATGAGCTATCGCACATATTTTTAGAAGTTTCATTTCCATTTAACACGTTTTTGAACTTGTTGGCTAGACTATATCTACTATGTAACAAATTGTATACTTTGAGGTTATATTCATACTTATTAACTGATACTAAGGGGGAATTTTTTGCTCCGGGGGAATGTTTCCCCGGACTACTCCCTGAGTTTAACGCTGAGTGCAAGAAAATTACAAGTAGTTAAGAGTTTTTTCCTCCTTCATATTTGTAGAATGTTTTCGACTGCTTATTAAGAATACCTTTTCGTTAATTGATTTTAGCTTTTATGGACATTTATATTACTTTTTTATTACTCTTTATCAGAAGCGGTCATATCAACTTTCTAAGGGGGGCCATGGGCCGAGGAGAAGTGTGTGAGGTGGCAAAAAACAAAAAATTTTAAAGGAGATTCAAATTTTTAGAAGAGCAAAAAAAAAGGTCCTCTAACTTCTTTTTATTGTTTTCACCTTTCATTCTTTTTATAAAATTACACAAAACCTCCTTCCCACGTATTTAACCAAACATACCTACATTCAAAAGTTGATAATAAGGATGTCAAAGTGGTTTTTTTCTTTTTAAGTTATTTCGATAATTTTTGATATGTTTTAAATTATTTAAAAGGCTTTGTATCAAGGAATTTTTCACACAAGCTATTTAGATTTGATATTAATTTTTATGTGTAAACTAGTGGGGGCTAGCTACACTATTCAAATTTCTCTAAAACGCAGGGCCGTATTAACTGTTTATGGCGCCCTAGGCTAGAATTCCCGGAGCGCCTATTTTCCACCAAAAAATTGTTAAAGAGCAAAAAAAAGGTCCTTTCCTCCGTAGCGCCTATTTTGAGTACCAGGCGCCTTATAGAGAAATTAGACACCAAAAATCCCCACTTAACCTAAACTTTTTAAAAACTTCCCTGTCTAGCGCCTATTACTTGCCTGTCTGACGTCTATTTGTTCATGGCGCCCTATTTATTCAGCCTAATAGATAATACGGCCCTGCCAAAACGTCCCTACTTTTTTGTTCTACTATGTATGTCACATCTAAGTAAACCAGTAAAATCCCCTATACTTTTTACAGAAAAATATATACCTTGTAAGAAGGGCTCTGAGCCATCGTTTTCAAGTTATCTGCATTTAAGTGGTTTAGTTTAACCAAAAATGCTTTTAACAGCGTATTAGCCATCATAGTTACAACTCGGCCGTCCTATGAAAAAACACCGTATGTGTATATTATAAGCCTATTCACATATGGAGTTTTTTGTTGGACATTGATAAACAAATGATATTAATAATATTGATAGTAATTTTTTATTCTATCATCTTTTTTCATAACAATTTTTGATATTATCAAAAAGACAGGTACTCTTAAGAAAAAATTAGATTTTTGGCCAAACCTTATAAATGACTGATATAATTTGATATCCCATGATTGTATTTTAGGGTTTGGTGCATGTAGAAATTTTTATAAAGAATACTTTTTTTGTACAATTTTAATAAAGTTTCCCATCTGTATAGACAAGCAATCTTGACGTTTGGCGTATAAATGAACCATCTTGATAAACACTTTTGATGATTCGTACTTGCTCTAAAATTGTGAATTTCTTCATAATAATTTGTTACAACTGACTGTAAATATATGCAAAATATGATTACATTATTGCAAAGAATTTGAACACAGTATGCAGATAAAGATAGGACATTCTTATTGGATAACCATTTACATTAAATATTGGCGTAGGCAAACATATACCTGCGAGGCTTCTTTTATGATTTTATGATACATAACATATAAATAGCAAAAAAAGGTTCCCTCTCTTCTCCATTCATTTATGTCCATGTCTCACATTTCGTACCCTATACCTAAACGCCTACGACTAGCTACGCTACTGTGTAGAATATAAACATTTATTGTTATTTAATTTAAAAAATGAGCAGAAAATATAAAACAGGAATAAACAATATAAATATATTTATAATAAATATAGTAACAAGATCTGGAAGTTAATCATAAGTCATCCTTTAAATCAAAAGCGCTCTTAAAAGGTGCAGGCTAAGAATACGAGACAGACAAGGGGAAAAATAATGATAAAGGAAAAGAATGTTCTTTATTCGGAACTAGTTTCAAGGTACTACCTACATATGTATGTGATGAATTTAACAAGGATTCTTTTGTGACGCTTCCGAACAAAAATGGAAGGTATGTGATATAAATAAGGACTTGGGTAACAATGTTGTCTTTTCTTGGGGTTTATTGCTTTTTAAGCAAAAAGTTTTGTCTTGCACAAATATATTTGGAAGGAAACGTATTACATTTAAGCCATTTTTTGTAGTTAATACGGTTCAACACATTTTAAAAACATTACATTTTCTTGCTGAACGGTGACGTCATGTACGTCGCGTATTTAACCGTGTTTGAATACATCCCGGACAATGCGTTTAAAAACAATATACTTATCTCTCTCGGGCGGGCGTATGCATCGTACTTAATGAAAACGTTGTTTCGGTCATTTCTGGTAAACTTTTTTCATGGCAAGTAAAAAATTTTTATATTGGGTGTAAACTAAAGTACATATTAACCCTAAAAATAAAAATTATAGTTTAAAATTTAATATTTTTTTACGACCGATAAAAAATGCAGCTTTTTAATCGTTAACACGAAGACCAAGTACTTCTAGTACACTACATAAACATTTCTAAGCTTTTTTCACACTTTGAATTAGTGTTTTGTTTCCATGCCTACTACAATAAAATTAAATATCAATTTATGTAATGTAATAGCAAACGCGACATCAACTGAGCCAAACGGTTAAGTTACCTTTGATTTCGTCACTATTTCTTTTAGTTTGCGAATAAAAATAGATATTATTTAAAATTAAATCACGGCATAGTTATGAAGGGAATAATTGTCTTTTGAAAAATAAGGAGGCTATAATTTTTCATTGCAATATAATGGCTGTGCTGTAAAAATTAAAATTATTAAGTTTAAATAAATAAAACATGTATAAACTGGTAATTTGTAAAAATTTTATACGGTCGCAGAAAAAATATAGTATGTAACACATGCATAAAGTGACTTTTTAACTTATGGGATTGCCGCACTCGCCTAAGGTTTCCTGCTTTTAAACTTCCTTAAAAAAATATGCACTTGTTAATAAATTACTATTATAGCCTGAGTTGACTTTTTGAGGTCAAAAATTGTTAATTTTTTTTATTTACACATTAACAATGTTCTTTATATCACTTTGATATTAAGTTACATTTAAATATCTCAGCTTCTCCAATTTTATAACCTAAAAAATAAATAAAATAATTTAGGTATATGAATTTCATTTTGACTAACTGTATACAGGGTGTCTCTAAAAGGTGCGGAAAACATGATACCTCAAATTCCTAAGACTAAATTATGACTATTTAACCTAATTTACCTTAGTCCAAAAGTGAATAATTCCGGAGGTACAGGGTGTCAAATATTTATTCTGGATGTAGTTTTTAATAAATAATTTTGTTAATATTAGGTGTATTATCACAACATTCGACTAAAGGGAATTTTGGGAGGTGAGAAATTAGAACCTGCCATTAATTTTGTTGTAAACTCTAAAGGGCGCCACCTGCTGTATGTTTCACAAATTTAAATTACTTTTTTAAGACACCCTGCATCTAACTTTTAAATAAAAATTGGAGTCCGAAACTGGTTTTCCAGCCGAAGCCGAAACCCAAATTTCGACCATGGCTTCAGTTTCGACCAAAATCGAAACCAAAACTCACGTGGTCAAGTATAAAATAGGCGTAATATACTTTTTTGATGGAGAGGAAGGGGCAAAAAAATTTGAAAAGCAAAAAAAAGGTAATCGCTTTTAAAAACCATATACTAAAATTTAGGGCTTATTTTGAAACGAAGATAGAGAAGCGCACAACAACTTCTAAAATCAGTTTTGGTTTCGAAACTTAATTTTTTGGCCGAAACCGAAATTTTGGTCGGAAACCAATAAAAATTCTTATTTCTTAACGTAATTTACATAAAAAAGGTATACTTGGTAAAAGTTGATTAAGGAATCCGTTTTTAAGATATCTGGATAAAAAGAAAACTTTCTTTATGGCCAGGTCTAAGCTATACAGGGTGATTTAGAATAAGTTGCTAATGTGCATTTTGGAGTTGTATCCCTAACTGATGTTAAATAAAAAGAGGTTCAAATAAACCTATGTCCTAAATGTCCTAGCGTTTTAGCAGTGCCGGACTAAGCTTTTTTAAAGTGAAAAAAAAGGTCCTTACCTTTCACGCCCTTTTCTAGTTGCCTTGCGTTTTTACGTCCCTTTTCAGGTCAATCTACACTTTTTACGCCCTCGTCATCCAAAAAAAATGTTTTCAATGAAAAGTAAAGAGCAAAAAAAAGTTCAAGTTGCGCCCTTCTACACGATCCCATACCAGTACTACTTTCTTGCACCCTATTTTTGCGCTCCCCTTTTCCCAGCGCTAAAGCTTAACTTAAAAATGATTATCCTGTATGAGGTTAATACTATTTTGAGAGTAATACATTTTTTTGTTACTTCAGGATCCCCCGGGAATACTACCGGAAAAAATGTCTGAATTCAACACTGAAAACATGCAGGTACTACATTTTATAGTACTTTTTGGACAAACGAGATAGAGTCGTCACATACTTAATACAAATAAGTACTACCTTAAATAAACTAATTTTAATTTATAGATACTGACACCATCTTAATCGATATTTGATTTATTTGCATGTCTGATATGTGTTATATCGTCCATGCATTAACTCTTTTTAAACAGAAGGTCTTGTCTATTATCAAGAAAGTCCCCATCATTACACCCAATGAGCTCTAATAAGGCCAATTGAAAAGTTCACAAAGGTTACGCTGTACACTGTATAAAGAATCGGCTCTTATAAAATTAATAACTATGGCGTCACTGGAAGTTAATACCAATTTAAAATGGCTCTTCCTATAGTTAAAAATAAACTGGGGTTAAATGGTATGAAAGAGGCTTTAAATGGAATTTTCGCTTAAACGTATCTTGTAATTATAAATAAAGACATTTTAACATTTAATTTGTTGTAATTTTAAAAATTAAAATTAAGTTAATTTATGTTTTTACGGCACCTAAATTCCGAGTATACCTAATGGATGTTTCTCACAGGTGGTTCCAGTGTCGGACTGGGGACCAATTGTCCCACCGGGCAAATGATCAAAATGGCCCCCATAATAAATTTATAATTAAAAAGAAAATGTTTTATTTAGGTCAAAGGCCGTATGCAGAAAGCGATTTTGAGTTGGGAGGGGGGGACAACATCGAAAAGGCGACAACCAAAATAAAGGGATCCAGGTAAGTAAACACTTAGGCGCCACCTCCAGCAAACAACCCATCTTTAAAAGGTCTTTTGAGGCTCCTGGGGTGGGAGGAATGGGCTATAAAATATGAAATCATATAAAATATAACTTAACTTAAACAAAACATTCAACAACTAAAATTATTATTTGGTATAAACATGTTTGGCAAGTAGTTAAATCTAAAATTAATTTTTACAAGAAAATAAATGTCTGCAGTAATTATGAGTTACCATTAAAGTTTTAAACTTAATAAACTAGAAACTACTTTAAATCATTTTTCGGTGGTTTTTAAAAGTTTTTACAAACATCGATACGTACGGCGCGGTGGCGGCATTTAAAGCTTTAAACATTTCAGACAAAGCAAAAGTTTTATGAAGAATAAATATTTCTCGAAATAATAAAAATAATTTTTTATACAGGTATATTTAAGTTTATCCGTGGACACACTGTATGTACCTAAATGCAAGGCGGTTTGCCTTCATATAATAGAGGCGTGGCGGTCGTTTAGCCAGTGCCTTTAAAAAAATCATCATTTTTATTCTATAATATTTATTACACATTTATTATACTTTGGATTTTTTCCCACTTAACTTCGTGGGTGGCCCAGTCCGACACTGGGTGGTTCCCCCTATAACGTTTTTACAGTGGCGTAGCTAGGTCAGCAGGTGCACTGGGGCAAAACACTAAAGTAGGAACAAAAAAAAAAATATTAAGATTAGGACAAAAAAACAAGGTGTTCGTGTAATAAAAACAACTATATTTAAACATTTTCAAAGAATGACCACGCCAAAATATTTTGATAGGAAAAAGTCTTCACCTTTATTCTTCACCGCATTTTGTTTTCAGTATTTCAGTACTAGTCCTTTATAAACTCCAAGGGGACACTCTCAGCTTGGGGGCCTAAGAGCATTGCCCCGTCTAGCCCATAGTAGCTACGTCATTGCTTTTTACCTTTTAAGATAAAAAATGAAATTTAGTAAGTCGTTATTTGACATATTTGTGGATTGGTTGATGTATTCACTTGTTTTTAATAACTTAAGGTTTAACCGTAAATGGTTTTTTTTCCACCCTTTCGGGGTCATCCCACCCAGGTCCGACGACCGCCCCCTAGGTGGTGCACTGCAGCCTGAAGGCTTATTGTACCTTGACCCCTACTCCTTCTCATTCACACACCATTCAATCCATAACTTGGATGGTTGTTGCTCGGTCCACATCCCCGAGCAGCAACACCGTGTGCCGTTGCCCAAAACACCGCTGTCGCCGGACACCCATCCAAATTATGGGCGCGCATTCCACTGTTTAACTCCGGAGATCGACGCTCGCCGATACAACCGAAGCCGCCACAAGCGCGCCCACCGTAAATGGTTGCTTTTTTGCTAATTTTAAAAGGCACCACCGCTTTATTTTATCTTATTTCAATAGAATATGACAATTTGAATACAATTATACCTCACATGTCATTTTTTTACACTTGCGCTGTCATTTTTTAAATACAAATCTAGAATGCAATGATTAAGTTAACACGGTTTATAGTCATAGCTTCTTTTTTTTTTCAAATGGAACGAGGGTGGCTATACGTTACCATATCCTTGAAAAACATTTTATTAAGAAATAATTTGGTATCACATAAGCGGTATTTTTAAGAGCACAAACGGAAAATCCATACACGTTCCTTATTAAATTTTGGATCTAGGTAATTTTTGAGTTCTGGTTATTTTTAATTCGAATCGGTCAACTGTGAATTGAATCGTTTACCCAAGCAGCAAGCTGACGTCTTATTGACGTCTCTTTTTAGTAATTTTTGGTCATATTTGGTCAGCAAAGACGTCATAAGATGACGACAAAATAACGTTAAATTGACCTCCCTAAGTCACAGACAAAAGACGTCCCGTTAATGACGTCTTTAAGATGACGAAAAATTGACAAATTTACTTTTTATTTAAAGCTAAAATGATCAGACATTTTATTTGAAAATTAAAATAGGGAATAACTCCTTACTGCTTACAATTTCCTTGCAATGCAAGCTCGCATCGCTCGCATCTCTCGGGACACTGTCCAACTTGGAGATGCAGATTTTTACACTAGCCGAAGATATTTCCTTCAAAGCTAATTGAGATTACCAACCGCAGACCGGTCTCGAACTATTTTGGTCTCATTTATTGTCCATTACGCCATCCATTGGTAGAGTTTTTTCTATTTCAATTTTGTAAATTTTTTGTAATTATTAGTCTTATTTTTCTATCAGATGATATTTTGGTTGGATTTTGACACGAATCATATAATGTCACAAAATTTTTCTGGCGGTTTTTCTAAACATGACGTCATTAGATTTTTATGAGCTAGTATGACGAAAAAATTGACGTCGAAAAACGTCACCTCAACGACGTTAAAAACACGTCATCAAAATGACGTCATAATTTTGGTCTGATGTCCCATGACCAAAAATGACCAAAAATGACTTAAAAATGACGTCATAATGACATCATCTTGCTGCTTGGGTAATTAAAAAGCCACATAAGTTAAAAAAATTAAAATTGCTTTGCAATGAGAAAGCTTTTCAGGGTTGCTTACATCTTAGGTGCGAATATCATTTAAGTCATATGCACTGTTATGGAAATATCGTCACAGAAGTTCTGATGTTCGTTGCAAAAACAAGATAAGTCATCGATAAAGGTGGATATTTACTCCATACATATAAACAACGCCAATGGTAACAATTATATTTTATTATTTATAATAATATTAGTTTTAAAATAATATACCTTATTTTCCAAGGGCAACCCAGCCCTAAACCTAAATCCTGGCTACGCTAATGGCTCTTGTGTTCTATTTTTTTAATAAAGGAATTAAAGTGATACCAGCTGATGGGAAAATACCGAATTCCAATATTATTTATAAATATCGCTTTTACGGCGACCATGCGTGGAGATGACAATCTAATCGATTTGCTCTTGACCCATTGTAAGTCTTCCCCCTACTTGGTCTTGGTTCTAAAAAATCTTTCGGCAAATTTTTCATCTTTGCACGTTTACTTTAATATTCCTGAAATGTTTCTTTTATGCAAGTAGAATATGAGAGGCGCTACTTTTCTTGAAGCTGCCCGTCTATTTTGATAATTTTTAAAGCAACAACCTTAAAATATGTTGATTCTAACCACAATTTTAACTAGCAAAGCATTAAGCTTTGGTTAAAACAGTATAGTTCCGGTCTTCCCCTCATTACTTTTTTCTTGCTCAGAAAGCTATTGAAGCCTACATACGATACTAATTATGGCCAACTTTAATTCTCACTTAACGCCTCCCCATTTTATTTCAAACATTTTTGTGCCTTCGGTTGTATGGCAATAATTAAATAGTCAACCCGGGGAACTAGGCAACACTGTATATCCAGCTGGTATAGTCATATGTGCTTGGTGCGGAGGACGATGTTTCGCGAAAGATGTCGAACGTCATCGAATTGTTCCGACGCAAGATGCGCAGCTATAAATACTGAAGCGCGTTTATAGGTGTAGCTTTTTTGTTAGGACACTTGCTGCATTACAATTATTTAAAAGTTAAACAAGAAATTTTCCAGTTATTACTCTAACGCTGAATATTTTTTACGCTATTGTATATATGAATAAATTTCTAATTGGAGCCGAACGAAAACCAAACAGTAAGAACCTTGTACTTCGACTGATTTACGAGGATATAAGTCTAAAACCCTAAAAGATGACCAAGCTTACCAAAATTTGGGCTTTACCAGCATCGACATTGGTGGCAATGCGTTATTTGTTTCAAAGTATTAGCTGCTGATAACATGAAACCCAATAAATTGAAGAGGCACCTAGAAACTATGCACAAGGAATATATCAGTAAAGCGCGTGAATTTTTTGAGAAAAACTTAGATCATTTAAAAACAGAAAACAAATTCCAGAAAACGCTCACATTGGACAAGAAGCTTTGTTAGCATAATACAAAGTGGGTTACAAAGTAGCTAAATGTAAAAAAACCACACACTATAGCAGAGCAGCCTATTTTACCCGCTACCATATGCATTGTAAAAACATTGTTTGGTAAAAGCTATGCTAAACAACTTTACAATATTTCTTTGTTAAATGATACAATCTGTCGAAGACTTTCGGATATATCTGCTAACATTCAGGAGCAGCTTGAATCTGATATAATTTGAAAGTTATTTACTTTGCAACTTGATAAAGCAACTGACTTAAATAATGAATTCCATTTCATTTGTTACATCAGATCCTGTAAGAGTATCACAAAATGTAAAGAATTGTTGTTTCAGCCTCAGCAACATTTGTGATCCTGAATTATTCAGGATCGCAAATAATACTATCATTGGGCGAATTTGCAATGTAAATTGTTTTGGGATGGATGGAGCCTAAGCCATGTCTGGTAAATACAATAGTTTGTAAGCGCTTGCGAAAAAGGAATCCTCAGATATTATTTGGACACATTGCATGATTCATCGGGAAACTTTAGCGTCCAAATCGCTAAGCTCTGGTCTAAATATTGTTTTGGAAGTAGTTATTGAAGTAGTTAACTACATAAAAACGTGGCCATTAAAATCAAGGATCTTTTCTGCGCTTTGTATTATGACCACAGATAACAGAGTTAAACAGCAAAAGAAAGTTTTAACCAATGATCTAAAAATTAAAAGGATTGCTAATAGAAAATGATCCCCATATATTTTCAATAGACCTGTGCAAGAATTTTTTACCCCACACTGGGAGAATTGCTGTACACCTTTGCACATGCGCAGTTGTTATAAAGGTTAGCATTTTTTATTTAAAACCCAATATAGTGTTGGCAACATTGACAAAATTAGCAGTATTTTAATAAATGTAGTGGTTGCAACACTGAAAACGTTTACCTATGCGGTGACAGGGTCACACTCATCCTAATTTAATTTATAATTTGGGATTTCCCGATCGTAAAATCCAGGTAAAATTGACGCCGTCGACCGACCAAACTCAATCTCCCATCTACGGTCGACCGTTATCAGGTATAGTTATTTGGTGTTTTATTTGTGCGTTGTGAGTAATTCTTGGTGTTTTTAAACTCTAATTTAATTTAAGTTTTGCATAACCAAAATTAAATAATGAGCAAGTAGCAAATTTCCTGTTTTAAATAATACTCTTTATTGCCATGCAGTCAATTTTTTGGAGATCAATAAATCCATTATTTTTTGAAATAGTCATGGTTTGGGTTAATTTTTTTAGCGGAAAAAATTGTATTTAAGGATTATAGAAAAATATATATGGGGTTCCATTTAAAATAACAAACTTGCCCTATATACGAAAATTGACCGTTTTCGTAAGAAATAAATGTCACAACCAAATGGCAAGGATATAAAAAGAAACTTAAAAAAATCTAAGGCTTTTCATGAAAACCGCATTTTGATAATTTTATTTCTTTAAAATTATTCGCGGTGAAAATGGGTTAAAATATAGTCGGACACCCTGTATTAGCATTGGACTGATGCATTTATAATTACACAAAATAAAATATGGCAGTTTAATTAAAATAATTTGACATATTTTCAAGTTATAACACGTAGCCATAAGCAATTTCGTCGGCAATATCACGATGTGGCGTATCTCAAAAGTAGGGAAAATTGAATAGAGCTGATGTAATTGCTTAAAAAAGTTGCTTCTTAATATTACAAATTGGCATATGTTAGATTTTGATATCTTTAAAAGTTTTAGAAATATAATACTAAGCCTATTTCATTTTACTAAAAAAGAGTAGTACAAAAAATACCTAAAAGCACCCTCGTGAAATTTAAACATAAAGATACGCCGCTTTGTGATATTGAGGACGATTTATACCATATGTCTTGTAGATTGCTTATGTATGTTAAAAAAGGAACATAGGTATCTTTCTGTGGAATGTTTTGAATAAAATTAAATAGTCCAAGCGATTCCATTGCGCTTTAAGCCTAGTTTAAGATTATTACATTATCAAGTTTATTTCAAGTTGGCATTTGTAGGCAAATTAAATCAATAATTACTTACTGGGTACATTACCAATTTTAATATTTGTGATTCGCTTTTTTTGTGGTTTCAATTACAAATATAAGGTCAGTTTGGCCCTAACCCCAAAAATAAACAATTTCAATGGCATTACACGTCAAACTTAACTGAACGACAACTGCTACGCCAACGGGAACGAAATATCAGTTTATGAATTGAGATTTATTCCTCAAACAAGTTACACCAAATCTAATTGCTTTTATAATAAAAATACCAACTATTCAGTTTTGTTGTGTCAAGGTAGTGTTAAGAAGGAAGATAATAATACATAAAATAGCGTGCAGGTTTGAGGTTAAGTAAAAGTGGGTCCTCATGAATCAAAAAGAAGGTGTTTTAGTAATAAAATGGAATTTAAATTGAGATCAGTGCTTCTAAGCACTCTCGTTTGCTAAATCTTAATAAAATCGGCGATACGACCGAAAAATAAAAAAATATACAACAAAAAATAGTCCCCAATATAAAACCGGTTTACTTTTTAGGGACTGCTATGAAAGACGAATACAGACTTAAAAATAAAATATTTAAATATGTATACCCCAAAATTACTTGGTATATTTTCTTTATAAATGAATCATATACAAAATGTTAAACCCGGTCCTGTTGTTTGTTTTCGGCTAGTCAGTAAATGTTTATTGCGCATGCCCACAAGTGTACTGCGCGGTGCCCACGTAGGGGTTATTGTGATTTTCGCTGCATTCATCCATATTTATTTTTCAGATCATTGATTAACCCTTAAATACACAGTCTTTTCAATGCTGTTTTTTACATAATGCACCTGCGAAGCATTGAAGAACATTAAAAAAGTCATCACTCGCCCTCCCCCTTTCATTTTCTTTATTATGGTGTTATGTCCGTGTCTCACATTTCATACCTTCACCCACGTCCTATTTTTGTTAAACCAGTTTTTTCGCTGTTGCTTCGTTAAAATCTTAGTATCGAAATAAGCTTCAACCAGAAAAAGAACTCAAAGTGGCCATTTCCAATGTGGAACTCAACTTACAAAGATTATGAGCCTCAAAGCAATAGCATGTCACCCATTAGTCCTGGATTCTAAAAATAGTTAAACTTTTTTAGGCTTAGAATAAGTTTGTTGTTTAATATTTGACAATAGAAATTTTATAAATAGGTTTTAATAATTTTGTTTTTAAATTTATTACGCCCCTCTTACCCTTCTTAACACCCGCGCCGCCCCACAGTTTGAGAACCGCTGACTTAGGCTAACTAGTAATAAGTGGAAGTAATAATGACGAACAGTAAATGTAATAATCATATTTAATAACTAAGGTACTTAACAAAATCTCATTTAAAGCAATAAAAAAAGATTAAATAGCAAATATTCTCACCATTAAAGTGGTGTCAGGATTTTTAGAAATTTGTAAAATACAGAGTTAATTTTTATACATACATACAGACTGCTCATGGATCGTGTTTACAAGAGGACAAATTTATTTTTCGAGAAAAAGTTATTCTTAGTGTAAATTTTTGCTTAAACAAAATATATATGCTCTACGAAGAGAAAATGGTACGCAATAATTTGAAAAACATAATTTCTTTCAAAAAATAATTATTCCTATTATATTAGATTACAATCTACCTTTATTTTTATTTTTAAGCAAAATGTGATTTAGAAAATGTATTTAAAATAGCATTTTAAATGACAATATTTTACAGGAGCACTAAAAATTCCATGAAACTGGTGATATCAAAAATTTATTGTTTTAAATGTTTATAATAAAATAGCCTGAAAAACTATTATTTTTGCTTTTAAAACCTGCTTGCCCCCAATTTATATAGAACACAGTTTTTAGCTGTCAACGCATGTTATCAAGGCGGTTTTGCCAAATTATAGAGTTCAATGAATTTATTTTCATTGTTTTAAATAAAGATGTGCAGTGATGTAACTACTATGGAAATAGATGTGGAAGTGCCCTGGGGCCTCTATGCTTAGGGGGCCCCTTGGTATTTAGTATAAATAATAGGAGTAGTGAAAATGTCTCCAATCTTAGAAATTAAAATTGAGTAAAGCAGAATTGTAAGGTTGTGTGGAGGTAAAGTTTTTTTTTGCTTGGAGTACGTCGAACTTTGTTCAAACGGTTTTATACAGTGTAGTTCGGACCTTTCTTAATGTTTTGCCTCAGGACCTTTTTTCTTTTGCTTGATGTTACAAGAAAATTAGTCAAATATTTATTTTTAATTTAAAATAAAGTAAAACATTACATATACATATACACTTTCCTAAAAGAATTTCTTCAGAATGATTTTTTTTAAGGAGGTATATGGTATCATACTTTACTCTGAATCAAAAAATCACTTTTGAATTTTTACCAAACCTTGAAGACCAATAGAATTTAATATTGTTTAATTTAGTTTTCATAACTAGTAAGGGCGCGTCTATAAATTACGGCATTTTGGGAGAAAGGGGTCGACTTGAATCTCATCGTGGGGAAAGGGGACGTAATTTTTTCTAGAAACAGGGAAAAGTTAACAAAATGTGGACAAGTCCCCTCAGCAAATGTATCCCGTGATGCACACTTTTCGGGTCGAGCCTTTTTTTTGCTCTTCAAAAGTTTTTTCGACGACAAAATCATTTCCGGTTTAAGAAATGGTTAGGCTTTTTTTTATCTTTTCAATTTAACGAACAAATCCTACTTAAGCTCCGCTTTTCTGTTAAACAGACAATTTCTTTGGAAATTATCTTAAAAACAACTCATAAAATTTAACGTCCACCAATAAAGGATTAACCAAAACTCACATCAATAAACATGTCTATCTGTATGTTGTACACAGTTCACAGCCATTAAATAACAAGTGTGACAAAATAAAAAAAAACTTTTAGAACACATCATAAAGAAAACATTGTAGTAAATTTGTCATAAAAACAAATTTACACGTGTTTTATTATTTTTTTCCCTATAGTTTATATAAATTATACAGTTTGGCAACATGGTACACACTTACGGAATGCGCCTAGGGCGTCCTCGTAGGAAGGAAGGAAAACCAAGTCGCGGGCGGAGGAGGGGCGGGTCGTACCGAGATGCTGGATCAGTCGCTGACCTTGCAAGGATCAGGCAAACCGCAGTCCGACGCGGTGTTGTCGGGCTTATATAAAGTTATGTAAAGGTAAGAAAAATTGTATTTTTAGTGTAAATTGTCGTAGATTAATAATTCTAAATTTCTAGTAGCGCTAACAACGGATATCTATAAAGAAATCTATAAATATATAAAAATGCTGCGGCTGAATGTGTATTTTGTATCTTCGTAAAATCTACGAATGCTTAAATCCTCATTGCTATTTATATATATTTCAGGTTAAGCGCCACTATCGGATACATTTTAAACCCTTTAGTGCACTATGATATTTATTTGTCACATTTTGCTTGGTGGAATTGCAGGTAGTATCGTATTTTTTAAATATTTTTATGATGTAATGGGAAAATGCAACAATAATAAAAAAAACAGTCTACAACTTGTCTTAAGTATTTGAGTAGTTGTCATCATGGAGTTCTTGAAAATTTATGAAATTAAAGCAAATAAACAAAGTCGGTTTTGTTGTGTCTGCAGTTCAAGTCTAAATAACCAAGAATTTATGTTTTGTGGCTTTATATAGAATTACTTGGAACACTGGCTGTTAATCATTATTTGTTTTAATTAAGTTGTTAAACAATAACGCCTAATATGTTTGTTTTTTTTTTTAATTTGATGCCTTGTTTTTGAAAGTGCTTGTTTTTACCCGAGACACAAACCAAACATCGGCTAATTTCTGTAAGTATTTTTTGCCAAATTGGATATATGTAAATACCCATTTTCATCAGCTGATTTGACCGTGTTGCAGAGTTTTAAAAATTTAAAAATATATTGTTGTTTTTGTGATAACTTTTATACCAATTTAAATATTTTAAAAACATTGGGAGACGTCTCCCATTCATTAAAAGGCAATTTTTGGCATACAAAAAAACAATTTTCACCATTGTCGTCCATGAGGTATTAACGTGTATATTTTAAAAAAATGGTACTCTCTCGCATTTTTCTAAAATAATAATACATAATATATATTAATTTTTATTATCGTTTTATTTTTACCAAATTTGATTTCTTGATATTTTTTTATACAATATATACAGGTTTTCCCGTAAAAAATTAAAAACATTTCTCGGCCGGGTTATTTCGTATTGGTAATATCATATCTATAGTAAAAAGTCACCTTATTATTTATTATTTAATTACATAGATGGAGATTTGACCATGCCGAGAAACAATTTAAATTATTTAAGCGAAAACCGTACATCAAATAAAAAGCCAGGAAATTAAATTTTTCCAAACTTAACGGAAATTTATTTTTTTATTTTAGAAACGTACACTGGCGTACCTTTTTTTTAATTTACCTTAAACCCCTCATGGACGATACTTGTGATTTTTTTTCTTGTACGCCAAAAATGTCGTCTAATGCATAGGAGACGTCTCCTAAATTTTGACAAAATATCTTCATTGATATAAAATTTATTATAAGAGAAAACAACAATTTTTTAAAAATTTTAACACTCCGTTCATCAAAACCTAAGTCGTTTTTAGGACATATGTTCTTATGAAGTTTTTTTCTTATTTTTCATTGTAGAATCACCCCATGAAAAGTTTGTCAAACGACAACTGGACACTCTGTATATTGAGTCAATAATATTACTTCAATAACATTGACCGTGTGAGGGATTTAAACATTGTGTGACTCGTGATGGGAAGAAATACTTTTTGATTTAAAGCATAAATTCAAGCTCTCCGAAAGATGTTGTGGTTACAGATTAAAATTATCTATGACAAATGGCCAGAAGGCTAAATATCTTTTGTTGCCTCATAAAAGGAAATGCATGCGTATTACCCTGCGCATTTTTCCAATTTAGGTATATTAACCTTTACCACCTTTTTCCCGCGGTATAGTTTACTAATTACTGTTAATTCAGCAATAAAATAGGGTTATTTTCGGACAGTAAATTAAAACTTGGAGATCTAAAAAAATGTGTTATTATTGTTTAAGGTTATTTTTCTTCCGGTGAGTTTCTGTATGGCGAGTTGCGGCAACATGGCATTCTAAGAAACCGGACTCACTACACATCGTACCAAGTCAACCGGATGTGGCTTAACAAAAACGACTAAAATGAATCTCTCCTCATCGAGATGCTATCTCGTATCTCTGTCTTTCTTCTTCCCTCTGCATCTTTTATATTTTTTATTAGCAGTTAGGAGGTATCATGTATTACGCTTGAATAAATATTCTGTGGGTGATATTTTAAACGTGAAGATGAAATAATATTTTAATAAAAAAATATTTTACTTGAGATCTTTTAGCGATTAGTTTAACCATAAAGTAACATATAATTTCCTTACTCTATGGTTTAACTAAAGAAATAAGAGATTTGTTTACTTTTAAACACTTGTGAAGAGGTGTTTTTGCAAAGCAACTTTAATTTAGATTTCATTTAAATATTTATACACGTTTAGCCAAATTAAAAGGTTCATATAGGGAAAGCGTGAAAAGGAGACTGTCTAACGCGTGTAAAACACCAACAGACTCACCGGTTCCGCTTTGTTATTGCTTTACTTGCCTATAAACTTCTTTATTTAGCTAAACGTGTATATTATACTTTTTATTTTATTTAAGAAGTTGGAATGGTATTTCCAAAAATTCTTAAATCTCAGTTACACAAGCACTTAAAAAAAGTATGGTGCTAGACCCCTCCTCTCAAAAAGGTAGAAACTTCTACTTTTTACCTAAAAATTTGTATTATTCATATTTCCAAAAAAGTTATTTATCAGAAAAATTTCTATTATCTTAAATAAAATCGTTTATAAAAATCTTTATATAATGTATAGTACATGGTGCGCTCAAAATTGACTTTTAAAATATTATTATGAAAAGTTAATTAATCAATTAATTAAAAAAAAATAATCTACTTAATTGTAGTGCATGAAAAAGTTATCAAATTCGTCTTATATTTTTTAGGGGTTATGGTTTTTAGCGGTTTTAAATAATAGTTATTTATTATACAAGAAAAAAAAGCTTAATATTTTAGCTTGAGTTTGTGTTGTCTCCCGACGCGAAGCGAAATGAAATAATAAATCGAGAGCTAATATCTAATTTTTTTTCGTGTATAATACACAATTTTTCCTGTAATGGAAAAACGACTTATTTTTTAATGATTTATTTGTTTTCTGGGAGATTACATTTAAACAAAATATTATTTGGCTTTTCTCCAGAATAAAATAAAAAAGTTTATTAAACATTTTAAGAAAATTAAAACTTTTATATACTATGAAGAACTATTATGTTCTTCTAGACTAGCCCAGTTTTCGTCTGGCGTCTTGTTAAGATTTTATTTTATTAAATTAAAATAATTTTAACCGAGAGCTAATGAACCTTTGTATCGTAAGTAGCTTTTTATTAATTACTTCATTATTTTATTTCTTTTAAAGTAATCTTAACTTTTATTATATTGTGCAATGACAGAATAGTTCTTCATAGTATATAAAAGTTTAAATTTTCTTAAAATGTTTAATAAACTTTTTATTTTATTCTCGAGAAAAGCCAAATAATATTTTGTTTATACGACTTATTATTGAAAAACAAAAAAAAATAATATTAAAGTCAGAAAATTAATCATGGATGATTTGAAGTTTCAAACTGGCCGACTGGAATATTTGAAATACAATAATTAGACCTTGCTTTGCTTTGCTTTCCTTGTTGTCGGTCCCGTTGCAAGACGATTAACCAGCTTTCCCCTTCCGGACTATGCTTTCCAGGGCTTCGTACGTGGAAAATCTGGATGGTCAAGCTTTCCGCTCCCAGAAATTCCGGTTCAAATGTTTACCCTTGTTCGAAACAAAATAATAATCGATTCGATGCATAAATTGTAGCTGTCAATCCAAAAACTGCTACTGGTATCGTGCATAACCTTCACTGTCACTTGCTGACGGTTCCAGTAGAGGGCGCCACCGTCCTCAACAAAAACACGTGCACCCCGCTAACCTAAAAACATCAGGTTTTTTAGGAATCTTCACTCACAGCGCTTAGTTCCAGAAGAAAGATGCTATCAATTTAGCGTGAGTCTTTCCTCGATCCCCAAAGGCACAGAAACGCCCGTACAACTCCTTCAGCTGCCTAGCCGGGAATGCTATGTAGCCTCCTACAAAACGTGACCGCACAATTTGAAGATCGCGGAGAGACTGACAATTAGACCTTGTATTACTATGGAAACCCTTAAAGAAATTATTCAGTATCTGTCAAAGTAATTTTGTAATTTGACGGAATAAAGTTAAAAAATTGAAACTAAAAGCGATCGTTTAGTAGTTATTTGGAATATTATTAAGTTAACACATATCTGACTGGACTCTCAATATAAGGAAAATGTAAGTTCTGTAGAATAAATTATTCTAAAATTAAATATTTACTTTAACTAACGTGTATGTATCTCCGGGAAAAAAGTACTCACTTTTTTTCCACGGGAAAAAAGTAATTTTATTGAAAGTCACATTTTAGTACCGGTTAACAGAGATACAATGTAAATTTTTTTCCCGTCACGGCAAAAAATATATTTTATTCTTAACAGTGCAGGAATTTTAAAAATATACTAAAAGTAAAATCAGCCTATAGATCTATGATATAAAATTTATTCAAATTTTTATTCTAAAAACTATTTAATTTACTGCACAGTAAAAGATGTAATAAATTATTTTAAAAACCATTTGTTTCAAATTTATTCCTAATTTTACCCAGAAGCCATAACCATTTAGAATAAAATTTACATACAATTTTGATTACTGTTTTATGCTATTTAATGAAACAGTTTAAATAAAAATATATTTTTATTCATATGATTTTAGAAGATATTTATTTTAAAAAAGTGCACTGGCCTACCATTTTCTCCCTAAAAATATATACTTTACACCCCTCATGGACGATGTTGGTAATTTTTTTCTTGTATGCTTATAAATAATTTCTGATGCATTAAAGACGTCTCCCAAATTTTTTAAAAATATTGGACTTGGTATAGAAGAATGAAAAAAACAGGCCTTACTTTCAAAACTAAGACTTTTAGGACGTTTGTTTATATAAAGTTTTTTTCTTATTTGTCATTGTTCAATCACTCCATAAAGTTTCTCAACACACCTTTTTCAGCAACACCACTTGATTATTTTAAAAAGCATTTTATTACTATTTTATGCTTTATTATTTACAAGTTTAACTTTTTAAAGTAAAAACACCGTGTTTTAAAGACGTTTGCGCTATCTAGTCTGTCGCTATTAAATATTATAGGTTTTTAAGAAATTGCAAAATATCTTAATTAGTTTCAAATTAATTCCAATATTTTGACGAGTTTCTGTTGGCATTCTGAACTGTAAAAAGTACACTTTACATTACTGGTTTTCTCAATATTTTTAATTTAGCGCCTGATAATACCAAAAGCCACAAAAAGCCCTTTTTTCTGGATTTTTAAATTAACGTAAAAACTTAAAAAGAAAAAACATTAGTTTTTTCAAAGGCTATAGCCGATTTTTGTAGAGTATTTAATGAGGATTTTATACCCCTCCTTATTTTTTTTGTGCCATCAGCGGTGGCTGAGATATTGATGGTTAAAGACAGAAAGGTCCTTTCTTGTTCAATGCTCAATATCTTGGTAAGAAGTGGTCGTATTGCACTTTAAAAAAATAAAATTAAAGCTGAATGAACAAAATATTCGATCCATATAGTGGTTAAGTTGTAAAAAAATTCCAAGCTTTTAGACCAAAAAAAAAGAACCAAAAACATCTCCAAAAAAATTGTTTTCGGTATTTATTAGGATTGCGCGGTAGACGTTGCTTGAAAATTTTTGGGATCTTAAAAATAGAAACTTCAAGCTTTTAAATGCTTTTTTAAAAATTTCAGTACGATAATTTTTAAGTGAAATACAGCTACTTGAAAATGTCAAAAAATTTGGAGTTTTTTCTTGTATCCTTTAATTGTTTTCGCCGATTTTATCCAAGTCTGTACGTGGCTTAAAAAATCATAAAAAGCCTTCTTATTAAAGCGTTTTAAATCGACAAATTTTTACTACTAGGGCCATTTAATTGGTCCCAAAAATAAAATTTGAGATATTGATGGTTAAAGACAGAAAGGTCCTTTCTTGTTCAATGCTCAATATCTTGGTAAGAAGTGGTCGTATTGCACTTTAAAAAAATAAAATTAAAGCTGAATGAACAAAATATTCGATCCATATAGTGGTTAAGTTGTAAAAAAATTCCAAGCTTTTAGACCAAAAAAAAAGAACCAAAAACATCTCCAAAAAAATTGTTTTCGGTATTTATTAGGATTGCGCGGTAGACGTTGCTTGAAAATTTTTTGGGATCTTAAAAATAGAAACTTCAAGCTTTTAAATGCTTTTTAAAAATTTCAGTACGATAATTTTTAAGTGAAATACAGCTACTTGAAAAATGTCAAAAAATTTGGAGTTTTTTCTTGTATCCTTTAATTGTTTTTGCCGATTTTATCCAAGTCTGTACGTGGCTTAAAAAATCATAAAAAGCCTTCTTATTAAAGCGTTTCAAATCGACAAATCTTTACTACTAGGGCCATTTAATTGGTCCCAAAAATAAAATTTGAGATATTGATGGTTAAAGACAGAAAGGTCCTTTCTTGTTCAATGCTCAATATCTTGGTAAGAAGTGGTCGTATTGCACTTTAAAAAAATAAAATTAAAGCTGAATGAACAAAATATTCGATCCATATAGTGGTTAAGTTGTAAAAAAAATTCCAAGCTTTTAGACAAAAAAAAAAAGAACCAAAAACACCTCCAAAAAAATTGTTTTCGGTATTTATTAGGATTGCGCGGTAGACGTTGCTTGAAAATTTTTGGGATCTTAAAAATAGAAACTTCAAGCTTTTAAATGCTTTTTTAAAAATTTCAGTACGATAATTTTTAAGTGAAATACAGCTACTTGAAAAATGTCAAAAAATTTGGAGTTTTTCTTGTATCCTTTAATTGTTTTCGCCGATTTTATCCAAGTCTGTACGTGGCTTAAAAAATCATAAAAAGCCTTCTTATTAAAGCGTTTCAAATCGACAAATTTTTACTACTAGGGCCATTTAATTGGTCCCAAAATAAATTTTCCGTCCTCGTAAAATCCATAAATTGCAATATTAGATCAAGACAGTAAATATTAAAACATAGTATTATATAATTTCTAATATAATACGGATACATTAAAATATTTATTGCTGTTACATGTTGTATGTAGGTTTGTTTTTCTCGCAGAAAAATCTTATACATAAGCCTATACCCGGAAGCCTGCAAGATAAAGGGTACCAACCATAGTTAACCAAACACAGTTGTCTGCAGTTTTATCGTAGTTCACTGGAGCAAACTATCGAATGCGGGCCGTGTGCCACTTTCCCTCTTTACGTAATTTACGTAATCTTTGGTAACGAAATGATTAGAGAGCAGTCGTGAGGAATATAAAAACGATATCGATACAGCCTACAGGCAAAAAATAATTTTAAGAAAAACTTTCTTATAGGTAACAATTAAAGGGTTTTTTTATAAAAACAGCCAATGCCAAATTTTTTATTTTTTCAGGATATAAAAAAACTTTATCAAACCTAAAGGCTTACTCTATAAAGAGTGTTTATTTAAAAAGTTATCACTCAGTTATCTGTAATAAGAGACAGATTTAAGAAAGTCGCCGAAACATGTTAAGATATGTATTGAAGGGGACCGTTTTCTAAAAAAGAAATTAGCTACCAGGGCCCCCACCCCAAAATTCTTTAATAAATAGGGTGGTCGGTTAATATATCATTTTAAAGCTTCTAACGATTACTTTATAATCCTAGAATATAAAGTCAATATCTTTCCCTACTACAAAATGACGGTACTTTAAAAATAACCCAAATACCTGATTGGGATGGCCGTATTTCCGAAACTAATAAAGTAAGGTGTACTTTATGGGATATTTTCTGAAAGCTCTTTTAAAGATCTTGTTTGTAATATAATATACAGGAGACTTCAATAAAAAAATATGCACTTTTATCCTGCCCTGTGTATTATCTCTAGTATCACCATTTGAAAGATTTTTTAAAAGAGCCTTAAGAATATACCACATTATGTTTATCTAACCCTATTAGTTTTTGAAATACGGCCATCCCAAGCAGGTATTTGGGTAATATTTAAAGTTTCGCCATATTCTAGTTATAAAGTACGCGTCAGGAGCTTTAAAATGATGTATAACTCGACCCCTTCTCATTTAAGAATTTCAGGGTGGGGACCCTGGTGGCTGGGAGTTTGAAGGGGCACCGTCCATTTTTTTGTACAAAAAGTCCCCCTTAATCAATATGTTGACGTGTTTAGGCGATTTTTTCATATCTATCTCTTTTTCGCAAATAACTAAGTGTTAACTTAGTAGTAGTTGGTAGGTGGTAGAGGAGCTTTCCTCGCCTGAGGA
>JACEGR010008837.1:0-32450 GCA_014170235.1 Listronotus bonariensis
AATTATAATGCCTTATCAGTACATTACAGGTAGAGTTGAAGAAAAATATTTATACTCGGACTAACACAGAAAGCGAATTGCCATAAAATTAAATGATTTATTACTCTCTCTTGCAACAGAAACAAGGTTTAATAAAAAAGATATAGATATACTACTGAACTGCACTTAAAATTCCCTAAAACTTTTCTCTTTACATTTTTTTCTATCTCTAATATTAGGCGAGTTACAAGTGCCTGGCCAAATTGATAAAATTTGAAAAACACACTGTATCTCCTAAATGAATCAAGTTAGCCATGATTTACTTTTACCATTGAATTTGTTTCAAAAATTGAAATCGAGATTCCATAATCAGATTTATTGTATTTTATAGTTTTCGCTATTCCCTGTAAGGTCAACGAAAAGGCGCCACCCTGTACATTGTACATCTTTTGACGTTATACACATACTTTATTTGTATGTTTCTTGATATAAACTCAGAATTTCAAAAAAAAACTTTGTTCAAATTCAATTACGTATACGATCAAGGATCAAAAAAGGATGTAATAAAAATAAAAGAGGTATTTAGCATATAAAATATACATATTTCATTTATTTAATATACCTATTTACAAACATTAATCAAGACAATATTGTAAATATGCAATTTTAATACAAAAACTATATGAGAGTTTAATCCAACTAAAAGAATTACATACATAGCTTTGTATTAAAGTCTTAAAAATATATTTACAATATATTTATTTTGTTTCTTCCCCTTAATTATACCCTTGTTTTTTAAGTAGCCATTACAATCCCCAAGCTTTGGCTGTAAAAATTGCCATTTTAATTTGACTCGGTCCATTCTTTTAAGGAAGCTTGATCATCAAAAGATAAATACAATTTTCTGGTAAAATAAGGATAGACCAACTCCAACATAAGTGTTCTAGGAATAAGATGATCATTCATAGCGCTTTTGCAGTACGTCAAAGGTATGATTTCCATCGGAAAAGAAAACTCTGCTTCATGTGGACATCGGTATACTTTTAAATCAGTTCCATCCATGATGCACCATCTTTTATGGGAGTGGAGTTTTGTATTCTGTCTATTTTTTCTTAACAGCCTATGAATGTTCATGATGCCATGTTTCGTGGTTCCTGTATTGATGCAAGCAGTCAAATTGGCATACAGAATTTCATTTTGAAAAGGGAAAACAGTGCTGTTCAAATTTGAAGTGGTTATTTCTTGGTATCCAACCAGTTGTGGTTTGGGTAACTCAATCATTCGTTTTCTTTGTGGAAATCTTCGTTTTAAATTTTTAGAGTAAGAATTTATTTGTAGCTTGAAAAGCATTAATTTAATGGTAAATGAATTTTGAACATTATCCAAAACAAATTGATTTGGAAAGTCCACTATTCCATGTTCATCCGGGGCGATGATGTCAGTGCTAAAAACTGTTGTTGAATGCTGTAGAATAGCTAAGTAGTAACATGGAGAAGTTTTGCTTATCTTTGTAATTGAATTTATATCACATTTGATGTTGTCAATAGTAATCTTTCCCAAAAGGTTGGCGTTTTGATTTGGCGTCGGGAGATATATCTTGTACAGGCTGTCTCTTAAAGCTTGTGCTCTTAGCTCTGTAAAAAGAAAAATTGTGTTTTAGTACTTTTTAGTAACTTAGATTTTTACTGCTAACACACAAATTAAATATAATCTTGTGTAATTTTCATTTTACTAATTTAAAAACAAAAGAAAATTAAAAAATGTTTTTGCTTAACATATTGATTTTATAGTATTTACCCTATTTTTAATCCATTATTTTTTATTTTTTAACTATACATAAATATAAAAGTGTTTTAATTTAGAACGATTGAAAATACGATTTTTAATTATCTTTCAACAGCTACATTAAAAATATTAAATTACGAAATGTGTGTGACTTATTAAAGCAGATTTTTAATTTATAATTTTAAATATATTATTTAATGGATTTTTGTAAATTGTAAAAAAATGTGGGATCTTGCAGGTAAAATTAGAGTTGATAATATATCCAGTAAAACCAGAAAAAAAATTTCTTTGATAATGAAAATATAAATATTATTTTATGTTTTTAATATATCGTAAATTTTTAATTTTTTCTTTTAACCTAGAAAAGAATTGGGAGCCTACAATTCCCTATAAAACCTGGTATATATTTTGTATTTAAAGCATTTAAATAACGTAATATATGTTTTCTTTTCTACCTTATAAATCTTTAAAACAGATTTTTGTGTCATTTCATAAGAACAATTTTCTAAAATATATGTCAGAATAGGGTGTCCGTTATTTCCTAATTTGATTTTTTCTAACGATCGCCCCCTAAACTTTTAGTTTATAACCTAAAAAAGAACATCTAATACAAAAATGCTCTTAATTCCTGTTTTAAACCGTGCCAATATCATGTTGTTTTTCCCATTTAAATAACATGGGATTTTTGGACTTTTTTCTTTAATTTTTTTCTTTGACAAAAATAGATACAACTTTGTAGGTACATATCTTTTTGTCATCTCACCCTGTATGTTAATAGGAACTTTTTTCATAAACATAAGAAATCGTCCCCTTAAGTTTCGTACCGTAGAAAACACCCTGTATTATTTATAAGTTCTTACTTGCTGTTAATAATCCTTTCTCAGCCTGGATATGGGGTATACTACCAGCGAACCCTGGCTTTTCCTCGCCAAAAGCTAATACACACTCAAATTCCTGGATGGCCCTTTCTTGCATTTCAATGGATTCCCGCAAATCGTCAGTGTTAACTTTTTGGTGTTATTTTTCTTCAAATGTTGTATTATTGTTTTCATCGTTGGTGGAAAGCAGTAGTGATAAATCTTCCGATCTTATGCTTTGGCTGAGGGCTGAACTCTTTTGTTGTCGGGACAGTGACACCTAAAAAATATATGTTTTATTATTTATTTTATTGTTCAGTTATTATTTATGCAAAAGAAAAATTAAAATAGTCACCCTATAGATATTAAAGAGGTTGGGATTTATGTTTATGGTTTACAAATAATCGATTATAAATAATAAATTCATTATTTGGGGGGTTTCACCAAAAAAAATATTTAAAAATTTCATACCAGGGAACAAATTGTTAAAAATTATTTTTAAAAAATCTAAATATTTTTGTTTGTAAGAAAAAGAAAATTTTGTTTATGTATACAAGCAAAATCTTGAAAAAACATTGATTATGTAGGTAAATGATCTTTTTGATACTGAATGGCGTAAGTCGCAATTTATCGTAAGCTGTAACAGAAACTAATAGAATATGTTGTAAAAACAATGCTTGTGTTCCGTTAAAGTTTAAAAAATAAAATATTAGTTTGTGGTTATAGAGTCTCCTGACGATGTTAAAATAATTTTAAGTTAAATTTGGCATTAGGAATAATTTTTTATTGTTAGTACCAAATTTATCATACAATTATTTCAACATCATGGAATATACATAAACACAAACTAAGGTTTTTATTTTTAAACTCTTAACGAAACACAAGCAATTGTTTTTACAACATATTCTATTAGTTTCTGTTTTCATGGCAAGGTACGATATTCAGTATCGAAAAGATCATTTACCAACATAATAAATGTTGTTTTTAAAAGAACAATGAAGTAAAGTGTCGTAGTCTTTTATATCGTTGGATTCGCTTTTAATGCTGCATTTAGAAATATTTTAAAAGTTGTATGGTCCTATTTTGGCTTTAAGATAGGGTAAAAAAACTGTAGTATGAGGAGTGATTTTAGGATGATCATGGCAATCTAGATATAAAAATTTAATTTCAAAATAAAAATATTGTGTTTCGACTAAAAACAATCTAGAGAATCAGAAAAACAAAAAATATACAGGGTGTCTCATTTAAAAATTAAATGCTCCAGTCATTTTCGGTTAAATCGGAAGTAAATAAAGCCTATCATATACTCCTTAAAATGACGTTTTGTTAGTCTAACAACTCTACCTACTAGTTTTGTCAGTATTGATAAATAAATAAAAAAGACAGCCGGAAAGTGATCTCGCTGTCACCCGGTATGGTTATTATTTATATGGTTATTAGAATAGTAATTAAAACTATAAACATTACTTACTTTTTAAAAGTGCTTCCTCATTATCATGACAATTATTCGCAACTTCAATTTCAGTAGTGGAAGCCAACGAAGAATCACATCCAGTGCGCATAATACATTCAATTTTATTTTCGATTTTTTCAAAATATTTTTTACACTTCGTCGACATTCTCCATCATTTTTTGTAACGCCTTGAACTTCGGTTCCAACAGTATTCAAATAATCTTCCCTGCGCTTTTTTGTTCTTCGCAATTCCCACTGCTCCCTAAATCTCTCGAATACCAAATCATGGATAATCTTTGCATCACTTCTTTCTTCACGGTACACAAAACTTGAATTAAATGATGGAACAAAATCATTTTTATTTACCATTACGTTTTGCAAAGATATTACGGGTGTGACAAGTGCCATTATATTAATTCTATATTTACCACTTTTCAGTAAGTTGTTGATATGTGAATTATATTGTTTTCACAACTAAGAGGTAAAATTAAAAATTTGTTACTTAAGTACCAAAGACAGGTACCGGCCTAGGTACCTATTCTAATAAAGACCAATTAATAATCTATATTTAAAAACGGGTAATAAACACATATTAGGTATATTTCTTGATAGGCAATTTAAAATGCTCTTAATTGTCTCTTAAAAAGGGTGGTCTACCTGGATCAGTCAAGATCTAGTGTTTATTGTTGATATGCTGCATTGTTAAAATATGTACAGGGTGTCTAAATTCCATTTCAATTGCAGGGTATCTTGGTTATTATTAGAGATAGAATTTAATGAAACGAAAGATGACTAATATATTTTTCATGGCCCTCTTAGTTTTTGATCGACAGAGCGAAATTAGTTTTTTTAACTCCCCTAGTATTTCAGTTGTCTTGTAACTTACAACAAAAGAAAGAACTGATAATAGTAGATATTTTTACGTGGAATCCAATGATGTAGTTATATATATATATTAGTTTTATGTTTTTCGAGATATGAACCAAACATGTGATTTGTCTTATGAAATACTTCTTATTAAATAAATGATTAATGATCATAGCTTTTTTAAAAAGGATAATACTCAATAGGTATTATTTAGTTTTAATTAGAAATTATCAAATTTAAAAAAAAAACATTGAATCAATTGAAAACCAAATAGTAAAAAACCCTGTATGAAATTGATACCTTTAAAATTTAAATTTTAATGATAACTTAATAATTTTTGTAACAATTGTATACAGACTGCCCACGGATAAAGTTAAAAAGAGGAAAAATAGACCAGAAATTTTTTTCATCAAAAATTTTGCTTATAAAAAAATTCACGAAGAGAAAATGTTGATTTTGTTTACAGGGTTCGTATTTAGAATTATGTTTGTAATCGATAAAAACAATAATACAATTTTTTTTTCAATTCATAATGAACGAAAACTGGCGTTTACAGTTGAAAAATTGTGTTTTGTAGGAATTTGGAGAAAGCAGGTGTTTGAAGGGCAAATTAGAAAAGTCTTTTAGATTATTTTATTACCAAAATTTAAAATAATTAATTTTTGATCTCTTTAAAATCAGCTTCATAAATCTTTTGATACTCCTGTAACTGTTATAAGGTTATTTAAAATGATATTTTAAATATTTTTTTTTCAATAATACTTCGCAAAAAATAAAAATAAAGATAGTTTATTCTTGTAAAAAAAAATATTTTTTAAGTTTTTGCGAACCCTGTATACAAAATCAACATTTTATCTTCGAGAATCCCATTTTTCTTACAAGCAAAAATTTTTATGAAGAATAACTTTTTTCGAAAAATAAAATTTTCGGTTTATTCGTCCTCTTGTTAACCCCATCCATGGACAGTCTGTACATGGTTTTCTACTATTTTGTCTAAAATTAAATGATTTTTTTAAAAATCATAATATTCTATACTTATTTTGGACACAGTTTTAAATATTAACGCAGTAAAGCTAATTCAAAATATTTAGTTTTTAATTAATTAATAAATAAATAAACTTAAGGAACCGAGGAAATACTGGCGAGATAAAAAATTAAAAACTGCTTGCTTTAAAATGAAAATAAATTATGAACTTAGAGCTAACTTTATTATTTGGTTATAAAGTCTATATCATGGGCCACTATGCAAAATATAATTTTAAATTAAAAAAACACAGTAATTTAGGGTCTAAAAATAAAAAAATACTCTTGGGTATTATATATTTTTAAAAATTTCTTATCCTCTAAAATTTTAGGAATAAAAAATATGTATGTATGTCAAAAACTAAGAGGGCAAAAAGTATCTATCTCTAATAATAACCAAAATACAAAGCAACTACAACGAAAGCCGAACACCCTGTATATTTTAGGTAATAAATATAAGTACAGTTTTATTTAAAATATAGGTTGGTCAATTGACCATGTTAATTAGCTTTAAAAATACAATTTTCTGCTGATTTCAGCAGAGTCGTACATTATAAAAAAAAAAAATTAGCAATAGTACCGATTTATTCTGAATTTATTGTATGGCCAATTTTAAACTGATAATATTACTTTTGACATCACTGCTTTGATGCGATTTTAGCGCGTTTTAAACATGCAGGTAACATATTATCCTTTGTTTAAAAATAGGAATCATAATGTATTTGAGATATTGTCTTTAAAAGTATAGATGTTTGATTTTTCAAAACTATTAGTTATACAAATCAATTTGTAACAAAAATTATACTTTTAGGTAACTGCCTGATACCCATTATAATAAGAACAGGTATAATAAAAAATAAACATTGTATTGCTTTATTTTCAATAAATATTAAAGTTCATAAAGGTATAGAACTACCTATCTAGGTAAATAAATTTTTACTTTTATTAAAGCTTTTATGCAAAATACAGGGTGTAATTTAATTGTTGGCTAAAACACAGGATATGATTTCTTAGCCCATTTTGTTTATATTAACATATGTCCTAAACCTCCTTACTTTTAAGCTATAGGTTGTTAAAGTTTTAAGAAAAATATCGTATTCTTTTCATAACTTTGAAACTGTTATTTTAATGAAATTTGGCATGCACTCAATAAGCACCAATAGGATTTTTTTATTGTAGAAATGTTTTTAAATTTTTTACCAGTGGCGTCCGTATGGAATGAATACTGAAGATTTTGCAAAAAATATGGTGTGCCAATGCCATTACATATTCTAAAAATAAAAATAATTGTTTAAATCTCCATTTATTTTACAACAAATTTGATCCCTTGCCTTTTTTCCGATACACCGTTTTTGCATAAAAAACTAAAATTAGGGCACTAGTATTTTAAAATTATTTCGCTATATCAAACATGCATCAAAAACAATTTTTATTTTTGTACGCGAAAACGGTGCATCTTACAAAAAAGGATCAGGTGATCAAATTTGTTGCAAAATAAATAGGAATTTAAAAAAAAATTGTTATTTTTGGAAAATCTGTATGGTAATGGTGTAATTTCCATACGGATGTTACTGGTAGAAATAATTAAAAACTTCCACATTAAAAAACTACTATTGGTGCTGAGGAGATGCGAGCCAAATTTCATGAAAATATCTTGAACTGTTTTAAAGTTAGGATAATAATACGTTTTTTTTTCCTTAAACTTTAAGACGCTGTAGCTCAAAAGTTAGGAGGTTTAAGACATATGTTAATATAAACTTTTCTTCCTAAAATGGGCTAAGTAATCATATCCTCTATTTTTAGACTTCAATTAAATTACACCCTAATAATCGTTAAAACATAAGGAGGAAACCGCTAGAAAAATGGTAATATTTAATAATATTTAATAAACATGGTATTTTTAAACCTTTTTAACCATTTTTTTAAACTTAATATACCTATAAGTAATTTGCCCACGTTGTAACGGGTGTTAACTTAATAAATTTACACGCCCTTCCCTTAATTTTGTATTTTTAAATGTAAATAATAATAAAAAAAAATCAGGTTATTTGGTTAATTCTATAGTTCTCAAATCAGTAATATGTAGGGTTGCCAGATGTCCGATTTGCGACAAGACAGTCCGGTTTTGTCTGTCTGTCTGAAATGACTTTGATAAAAATATCATAATTTAAAAATGAATATTATTTTGTTTATAGTTCGATACCACACCTTTGTAAACATGTAAAATCAAAACTTCACAAAATAGTTCGATATTTAATTGAAATTGGAAAATATTTGGACAAATAAACAAAATCATCTGTCTTTACAGAGTGTTACAGAATGTTGTTAAGACAATTTAAAGACATATTCTGCATAAAAAATATAAAGGAAACTTCATATAAACACAAGTCTGGCAATGCATTGTTTCCCAGATACAGGGTCCTTACCTTAAGAAAAACGTTTTTTGTTAATACTTTAAATAGCTCTATTCTGATTTAAAACTTAGAATTAATTAAAGTTACCCAATCTAGTGTCTTGAGCGGTACCTTAACGAATATTTCTGTCAAAAAAATAAATTTTAGGATAATTACTTGTTTAAATATTGATGGTATTTAATTTAGTGTTTGTGGTTAGTCCTATGTGATTATTACTTTTAGTATTGAGTCAAGGGGGATGAAGTTAAATAAATTTTATTATTCTCAAGAAGTTATCACAATAAAAAAATAGGGGCTAAAAAGCTACAGTTTTATTTGCTTTGTTTAAATAAAATCACAAATTTGCTTAAAAGTCAGTGGCGTACATTTTTGTTTCAGAAATCTTCGTTTGGGTACCCCTGAAAACGTTACTGGACCGAAGTAAACTTTTTTATATATAAATTGCTCTTTACCAAATTTAAAAATAAATTAATGTTTTTATCTCGGTTTTTTTCTCCAGCATATCTGGCAACCCTAATGATATGACAGAGTACGACAAGAAGTTTGATTTTTTTAAATGGATTACCCTATACCGGGTGATGCGTTACCGAGCGGAACATAAGAAATCCCATGTAAATTTTGAGGACGTTACTTATTGGCTCCCCTGTACATTTTACAGAAAAAAAAGTAGGATAACTTTATGAAGAGTTGACGTCTTCGTAGTGAAAGTTTTTACCGTCAAAACTTATTTCTGGTTTAAATAGCATTGTTTAAATAGCAAACGAATTTTTAATACTGAAAATGATAAAATTGCCCTGGAGCTGCACCATTTCATGTTCTTTTACATTTGCATTGTCTTTTTTTTTTAATTAATACACGACTCGATAGATACTATCCCAAACGTCGTGTATCAGTTAATAATAAAGACAATAGAAGTCCAAGAAAGTAATATTATTGAAAACATATTAAAATATCATATTTTATATTAAACTTTGGCATTTAGTGACCAGCGATATCAATATACAGGTTTCTTTACAATAAAATAACAAATTTCAATAACTATTTTACAGTCCCCAAGCTGCTGCTGTAAAAACTACTATATTAATAATACTTGTCCATTCTCTCCAAGTATCCTGATCATCAAATTATAAGTACAATATCTTACCAAAGTAGATATATACAAACTCCAACATAGGAGTTCTTGAAATCTGATGATATCTCTTATAACTATTGCAATATGCCAACGGTACGATTTCAGTAGGTTCACAAAACTGAGGAGCTTGCGTTCAAAAGCGGCTATATCCATTTAGAAAAATTGTTCAGGATTCGACGAAAACTTCTTCTCAGTTAGCCTTAATACATAGAGATAGCAAAACACGTTTATTTGTAGTATTTTGGAGAAGTAATATTATACAATTTAAATTTTTTTCGCAAATGTCAAAAGTTCTTGAAAAAAAATGAAAACTAATATGGATATAGACGGTTTTGATAGCAAAGCTTTAAAAACTCTCAACAAAAAAAAATTAAAACGATAGAAAATACATTTTATTATGGAACAGAAAATATATTTTTTTTTATGAAAACTCAACATAGATAACAAAAACAAAAAAGCAAGAGAAATATAAAATATTTAGATATGAAGAGCAGTTTCTTCATCTAAACAGTCACATGGCACATCTTGTTTGCCCTCGTTTCCTTCCTTGTCGCTAGTTTCTGTATCTGCATTACCAGAAATAAGTAAATCTTTATACCATTTTAGATCTGCTCGTGACATCCAATTTTCACCGAACAGCTCTTTCAAAAGCTTCCTAAGACTAGGTATTTTTTTATCTGGTATATATTTTTGGGCTCTTATAATGACTTTCGCGTCCTTTTAGTCTCTTGAGAAAATGACGAAGATATTCTTTTTTTTCTTCACTTTTTGAGATTTTCGATCACCGCCCCTATTTTCCTTCGGGACTCCCACGGACACAGGACTTTTGCAACAGAATTAACTCTTAGTTTGGAGATACTCAGTGCAGCAACCAAAAACTTTTGACACACCCGCGTTGCTTTATTGTCACACTTAATAAAATACGAGACACTGAGATTCTTCAAGGGAACCACATTAATATCAGCTGATCTTCGACGGACAATAGAAGCGATGGATAGCATATGACACAGTCTAATGTCTTGGTTATTTTTGATCAAATCTGCATAACATTTCTGCCTAAGAGTCTGAATGTGCCGTTTTTTAACTGTGGCACATTGAAATGATTTGCCATTATGTTGGCAAGGCCTTTCGAATCGAACCAGTGCGGGGTCGGGGTCACCATATCTGTAAAATGCAAAAAACTTATTGCACTCCGCTAAAAAATGTCATATTTATCTAAGACGACACTGCCGCAGCCTGGGGAAGGGGGAGCCTGGGGCCCCCAAGCCCCTAAAAATCGGATAATAGAAAAACAAAGAACACTGACAATGACCAGCAATAAAATTTAATAATAACACTGACAATATCCAAAACCAAAACACAGTAAATCACTACAAAAATTCGTTAATAATTTCGCCTATGAATTTTTTTCCAAAAAAGAACAAAGAACACCGCCAATGACCAACAATAAAGTTTTATTAAAACACAAACACTTATTCTGAATATAACGAATTATTTTTTGATCGCAAAAGAAGATATAGCCGATTTTGATGCAAAAGGCCGACTTTATATGCGATTTTAAAATACAAATAACCCGTTTTGAACGCAAATGATCGTGCCGGTTGATAGATCTTGTGGAACTTAGCCGAAAATCACAAAAAAGGATATCGGCAAAAAAATGGATATAGCCGCTTTTGAACGCAAGCTCCTCAACTCTGCTTCTTGTGGACATCAATACATTTTGATATCAGTACCCCCAAGCATACACCATTTGATGTGGGAACTAAATTCTAATTCTGAATCATTTTTAATTAGCTTTGGAATGGTTATGTTGCCTTGCTTTAAACAGGTCGTATTATTGGAAGCAGTAAAATTGGCATATAAAACCTTAATTTCAAAAGGAAAAGTAATGTTTATATTGGATATGGTATTGTTTTCTTCCCTAACAATAAATAATTTAGGTCTCTTTAAGTTTTCTGAGTCTGGGCGAAAATTTACTTTTAGTTTAAACAGCATTACTTTAATGGCAAATGAATTTTGTATATTATAAAAGACAAATTTGTCCGAAAAATGCACTTAGTTGTATGTTGCAGAATAAGTATGTAGTAGCATGAAGGGTCTTTTCCGGCTATTAACTATTAGAAAACAATTTGTATCACATTTTATGTTGTCAATTAGTAGGGGAGCCCACGATGCTGAATGGGGATTTACTCGAGCGTCATAGAGACCTATTGGGTTGCAAAGCTTAAATGATAATAAGAAAAAATGTTATATAATGTATACATTTTCAACGGTCGGTGGAGGAAGTGGCTATAGGCTTTTAAATATGTCAAAAAAATACTATTATTATTTTTAGCTTGTGGAAATCGTTCGTTTGTATCCGATTATACATTTTTCGTTATCTCTGCATTATTTTCTTCAAAATACAAAAATTACCACGTTTGAAAATGTTAATCTGACGTTATTGTTTGTAGCCCTCTGTTTCGTTTACGTCTCAAATTGTCAGATTAGTCCAATATACACTGTTTGGCATGTAATTAACTTACCCTATCTTAATCTGACGCGCTCGACAATTTCTGATGGATATATTTTTGTTTTTTATGTTCAGCCCTGTATACGGGGCTCATAATTGGTAAAGGTACTTAACCGGGTACAAGATATCCTCCGCTATATTAATCTGCCGCGCTGTAGTAAATCCCAAAATCCCCTCTTGGGCTCCCCTACCACAAAGGGCTGGCATTTAAATTTGGCGACGGGTGATATCTACTGTAAAGGCGGTCTCTTATAGCTTCTTTTTGTAAATCTGTAAAGAAATATAACAGGAATTTTAGAACATTTGAAAATTACTTAGATATTTACATCCAATAAAACCATACTTTTGTCTACAATTTATATTTTTATATATCCAAGAATAATAGTCCCTGGGTCAGTAATAAAATGGACTTCAGATAAGAACACTTTAAAAACATTTTTGGAGGGTTCCTTTTGACGAGTCTAGTATAAATATTCATACCGCCATATATGAAAGCGGCGCTTTAACCCAGCCTGTCAATGTCAAATGTTTCGGTTGTCGGACTGCGGCAAACGCGTCACTTTTTTGTCGGTCAAATACACCATGACATGTTTTACAAGCACTTTTTAATCATTTTGCCAAAAATGGTAAGGGTTAAAGTCATAACCCATAAGGCTTAAGCACATGTTTCGAGTATAGGACTAGGCAGGTTTCGTAACTGTAACCTCTTAAGATTTTTAGCATATTTAAAAATTGCATGTAAAACATTGAAGTAAACGTGTTCGACGAAAAAAGTGACGCTTTCACCCAGTCTGATACCTGAAACATTGACATTGACAGGCTGGGTTAAAGCGCCGCTTCCAAATATGGCAGTTTGAATATTTGTGGTAGACTCGCCAAAAGGAACACCCCTAAAGAGGTTTTAATAGTATATTATGGGACGAGCATTGAATGCTACTCATTTCCGACGAGTATGAACGAGAGGGAAATGAGTATTCCATACTATACTTTTTCTACGACTTTCTTACGGATTTATATCAATACAAACAGTATACAGTGTGTCTACGTAAGTTGTCGTCATATGAAAAATGTATACCTACTTAATTAGTTTTGGAGAAAAAGGCGTTCGAAAATGTCATGTGAACCGCCATTTTTATCAGTTTGTTAAAAAACAAATGGTAGTGAAAAAGGTCTGCAATTTTATACATATATATTTAAAGAACCCTTTGCCTTATTACCGTAAAAATAAAATTTTTGGTTTTACCGGAAGTGCCATAGAAATTTGCTTTAGGCAGTAAAAGCTTTAATAATTCAAATGAAAACCACTAACTTAGGCCTTATATTTAAACTTGACACTTATTTCTCAATCTTTTTGTTTATTATATCATATCTCTAAATCTAATAGTTTTTAAGTTATTAATAGTGAAACTTTAAAAAACAGATTTTTGCTGTTTTCAAGGCAGCCTAGAGTTTTACTATTAATTTCATAAGAAACTATTAAGTTTAAAGATAGAATATAATTAACAAATAAGATTGAGAAATAAGTGGCAAAGTTTAAATTTAGGAGCTTGAGGTAGTGGTTTCTATTTGAATTATTAAAGTTCTTTACTGCCGAAATTTCTGAGAAAAAGCCAGAGGCCGCGCCTGCTGGGGATCAAAGCAGAGACTCTGTGTATTGCGCTACCGTGGGACATTTTTTCATTATCTTTTTTAGAACACTTTGCTAAAGTTTCGTTATGTTAACAATATGCAAATTTAGTAAATTACACCTATGTTGACATTTTCCCAACTCTCTGACTCTCACTACGCTGTAATTAAAATCACATTATTTATTTACGATCTTCATTCTTTATCTTACTAGGACACTGATAAAAATTAGGCTCATGCATTATTAAAATTTTTCTTATAAGAAAAAAAGGACAGTTTTAAATTTATTATGAATAAAGAATGTGGGCCCAGTCATCATCAATCATAAAGAAATGAGAGAACAAAAAACTAAATTTTGAATAACGTTATAATTTAATATACCCACTTAATAATAAGATTACCAAGTAAGTATTAATGTTGCTGTTTATTTTATTTGCAAAAAAGTTACAAAGTACTTTGCTTTTATTTTCCTATTTACTATTTTTAACCGTGAATAAAACCAAAAGATCTTTACAGCACTATTTAAAACAGCAAACGATGGTTTATTTAAATTATCTGTTCTTGCTATTTGGTTCCAATTCTTGAAATGAGAGATTAAGTCTATTCTAAATAAAAATTTTAAATTTGCACATTTTTTAAACTTTTTTAAACAATTCGCAGCATGACGATTAGAAATATTATATTTCACTAGTGTTTAACATCTGGCACAATGTTATAGCAACCTCCTATTTTCTACTGAGAAAACTCTTGCCTGCTCCTACCTTAATAAAACCAACGTGATGGTATTTCAGCAACAAAATTTAAGTTACAGTAAAAAGAAAAATAACTAAATTAAATTTATTGGCAAATTAAATGTTGAAGACTGGCTTGTAATTAACTTGAAATAGTCGAATATCACGCAAGAAAAATATTTTTAGGCAAAATATTTTTTGTTTTATTCAAGTTTGTTGTTTTTTGGCAATTTTGTTTAGGATATATTGTTTTAAACCATCGCCAGTCAAGAGACTGGCGATGGCTTAGGCAAACAATTCATTTTTAAGAGGTCTTTTTTTTGGACTTTGGGGGGTGACAATAGCCCCCTCTGCCCGTACAGCTCTGGATGAGAGTAGTCTATTTCAATCACTTCCAATAATTCTAAGAAAGTATAAAAGTCGTTAAAAACTGTAATAGCAATTTTTTTAGAATTTAATTATTTTAGAGCTTTTCATTTTGAGAAAATAAAATTGGCATTTTTTTGTCCCTTTATTTTAAATAAGGAGTCGCCTTCTAAAATGTTTTGCATTTGTTTAAAAACACCCGGTATATTGGCAGCAAGAGAGTAAGTGCACTACATCATAACCTATTTCAAAAATAAATTTTTGGTTTTTGGCAACAAGATAACATTGACAATGTTGTCATGCCGGATTAAGACTCTATCGGTCCCCTATCGTAAAAGGTAAGTCCAACTTTTCAGTTTAAATGCTGCATCTTTTTACATATTGTTAAATTTTTTGGTAATTTTCTAGAAACCTGCGGCAACTCCGATTTTAACAAAATTTGGTATACGGTGGTTTTTGGGGCGCTTATCACGAATCTTAAAGATTTTTTGGCGGAAACGTTTCGTTCTCAAGATATTCATCATCAAAGTTCAAATTTAAACTAAACTTATTTTCACTATATTCCCCCTTCTTTTTACACACAATTCTTGATTTAAAGCTAAAGTGTCAAAAAATATTTGATTTTCACCTTTTAAAACCCCGTTTTTCTACGTTTTTACATTATTTCTGCGTTAAATTGCGTGGCTTTTCTTTGATAATGCGACAACCATACATACACATAGGGCTTCATGACACACTGGGATTAAAATGATTCAAAAGTATAACTATGCAATTTAATGCAAAAATAATGTAAAATACGTAAAAACGGGGTTTTAAAAGGTAAAATCAAATATTGTGTGCCACTTTAGCTTTAAATCAAGAATTGTGTGCAAGAAGAGCGAATATTGTAAAAATAGGATTAGTTTAAATTTCAAGTCTGATGATGAAGTATTTCAAGAACGAAACGTTTCCGCCAAAAATTCTTTCAGATTTGTGATCAGCGTCCCAAAAAACCCCCGTATACCAAATTTCGTCAAAATCGGAGTTGCCGCAGGTTTTCTAGAAAATTACCGTTTTTTTTTAAATAATAATTTTAACTTTAACTTAACTCATTTTTTAGAAATTGGAAAGACGCCTAATAAATATTTAAAAATGCATAATTTGTTGTTATCGATTACTTTGGAATAAGCGATAAGCGATAATACCATGCCGAGAAATGAGTTAATACGTGAAAACCATACACAAAATCAAAAAAAATCCAAGAGATTTAATTTGTTTAAAATTAAAGAAACCAAAAAATATTTTTACGTTTACGTGATCTGTTGTGAAATGTTGTATTAGGGAATGATGTATTATTCGTATAAAGTTAAGATTAAAAACGATTTAAACACTACTTGTAGTTTAACGTAAGACGTTATGAAGTTTTTTTCCCCATTTTTGATTGGAGAATCACCCTTTAGAAGCTTGTTAGTAGCGTTTCTAGACACCCTATGTGTATACAGGGTGTCTTTAATAGCCCGTTTCATTATAGTTATCTTACAAACGGTAAATACTATAATTGATTTTAATTTTTTTAACTTTTATACGTCGCGCATACCTAAAATCCCCAAAATTTTAATTGTACTTTTAGCTTAAAATAATCTGAACTATTTATTGCAATGGCACAAACAGACAGATAAATAAAAACCAAGATGGCACGACACGTGTAGAGAAATCAAATACATATTCCGTCACCTTTTTATCAGGAGGTCAGAACTATGTACCTTTTCCATTTTAATTCATAAAAAGTACGCTTATGACATTTGCCTATATAGTCGCAGGTCATAAAAGCGGGTGTCTATGCGATTTTGTTGATTGTGTTAGTAACATGGCCGACATCAAAAAGAGCAAACATTGGATATTTTCAGCAGAATTACATGGTAAGAGAAGGCCTGTTCGATTCTTCTACAGAGCATAGAATAATAATAATACTATCAACCAATCACAGGTCAAAAATACACATGATATTAATTTATTTACACTCCCATTAATAGTTTTAAAAAATAATTAAAGATATGCACTTAATTGGTTATTAAACGCCAAAAAACTGAAAAAATGGGACCGCTTCGGTCAGACCCCTAGGAACTGGCCGGTCGCCTGGAACAAAATAAAAAACCCAAGAAAATTTTATTAAAACGACGTTTCGGTGGCAAGTCTGCCACACGTTGTCAAGTTAAAATCAAGTTAAAATATAAAAATAAAAAGTAACCAATATTTAAATTAAAATTGATTAAAATTTTAGGCTTTTTAGTATCGAAAACTGAAAATAGTTTAACATTTGTGTCATGAGTGACGCATAAGTAACTGGTGTATCTATTATTTGTAAGACAAAAAAGGTAATGAGTTAGTTGATTTTTAGTTTTTTCCTTACTTTAGAATCAAGCAAAGGGAACCACAGTGTTATTTAAATTAACTGAAATTGATGCTACACATTTATCTTTATTTAATAATTCATTGGCACTTTCTTTGATTTTGCGTTTTTAAGTTTTTTATGCCAACACGCATTTGATAACAATCATAGAATAAACTGGGATGCTTCGAGTATTTTAGCAAAGGAAACTTGTGCTAAAAACGCTAAATCAAAGAAAGTGCGTATATATTATCAAATAAAGATAATTATGTAGCATCAATGCTCCTTACTGAAGTATCTTCAGGAAAACTAAAAATCAACTAACTCATCACCTTTTTTGTCTTACAAATAATAACTACACCAGTTACTTATGTCACTCATGACACAAATGTCAAACTATTTTCAGTTTGCGATACTAAAAAGCGTACCAAATTTTAATCATTTTTAATTTAATTAAATATTAGTTAATTTTTATTTTAATTTTTTAACTTAATTTTAACTTGACAAGTACTTTTTAATATTTGTGTTTTTGGATATTTGGGGGTTTTTCTTTATTTTGTTTCAGGCGACCGGCCAGTTCATAGGGGTCAATAGGGCTGATCAGGGTTAGCTCGTATACCACGGACCAGGACCAAAGCGGTCCCATTCTTTCCAGTTTTTTTGGCGTGTACACAACGAAAAGATCATCCAATAAATGAATCCGTCTAACCAATAAAAAGCATATTTTTTAATTATTCAACAATTACAAGAAAAAGTTGTTTTTAAATTGAAATGTCCCTCTTAATTTTTTTTCAATGTATCTATTTTACAATGTTATTATTTTTAATTCAACAAGATGATTGATTTAGATACGTACATATCTATGCTTCAATAATGTAATATTAAAGGACCCCATTTAATATTTACATAAAAGATAACTTTTCGTGCGCTTTGTAGTTCAAAAATTGGTTTAAGAGTACGTGAGTGACAGTTCTGACACACGTTCACGTGAAATTTTATTAACGGCAGCGCAAAATATCACATGGTGGTACTCCAAGTGAAACTTCAACTATTTAACGAACTTGCCTTCAGATTATTTTAGCTGGGCGTATTTCAACGTTGCCATTGTTACACTGCTGTACTGAAGGTAATTGTCTCTTAACTAATTAAATTGCTTAAATTTAATTATTTAAAATTGTTTAAAACTTAGCACCAAATTATCTTTGTATTTAAGTGTTTTATTTTCGACCGATTTAAAAGTGAGTTAAGAAAAATTATTAAAAAATAAAAATTAAGAAATCCAGTGGTATTTGAGTGTTTTTTTTTCTAAATTCAACAATTAAAAATACAACTTTTTGGTTTATTGTGTACTTTTATACATGGCTGTTCTGGCGGGGTGCAGCAGGGACATTTGCACATGACGGCAAAATGAGGTAAGAGGGCGGCATTTTGCCCAAATAAGGGGGCGGTTTTTTTGAAAAGAGTGGAATTAAAGAAAGCGACTTTTTTGGTCTTCCAAAATATTTAGGAAAAAAAGAAATGTAAAAGTCAATGTGGAAGACCTAACGATTTTAGGATTTACTTATATTGTGAAAGTATAAGGACCTTAGTCTTTTGCGGGCAATGATTTTTACAAAATAAGAGTGACGCCAATTAATTTTTTTGCACGGGCGACAGAAGACCCAGGAACGGTACTGTCTTTATATATGACTTTGTTTAAAAAAAGGCCAACAACAATAAGACACCCTAACGAGTATAACATTTTGTTTAAATCCTAAAGAGTATTTATAAACATAATAATAAAAAAAAATACAATTTTGTTAAGTTATTTATTGCTCATTTATTTTTAGGTCAAAATTGTTTATTTTTTATTTTTGGTTTTTATAGTATGTGGTCTATGGATATTTTATAGATTAAGTCAAAGTTGATTAAATTTTTTTTTTTTTGAAAAAAGGTTGGTACAAAAAAACACAAAGTACTAAAAATTGTATTTTTTATCACCTATTCGAAAAAAAACTAACCAGAACCACAAAAATGGTGTATATAAATTTGTTAAAATTGATTTTTTTCCCTGAAAATGATGCTCAAAGAATTGCATTTATTACCACAATTTAAAATTAGGAAAAAATCTTTAATAAACTGGATCTTAAAACTATTTTTGAAAGATTGAAAAATTATGTTAAATTTCCAAAAAAAAACAACCAGAACTACACTACGCCACTGTACACAATGATTTTAATCTAGTTAGAGGTAAATAAAGCCTTAGTACTTTTAAACTAAATTGGTTAAAGGATATTTAAGATATTTATAAAATTGCAATTTTTACGCATAACGCGTATGTATCTTAAAAATAAAGTTACTTCGAACCAATGCTCATAGTTAAAATAAATTATGTAATTTTTTTATGTTAAACGGTTTTATTACAATTAAAAGGATGAAGGTTATGTGCTTAAAGCCAAAAAATAATTTTGTTAACCCTAGCTACCGGATCGTATAACTTTTCTCCTCAATCTGGGGTATTGATTAGACAAACAATAAAATGGTTGGGCGTAGCGTAGGTATACAGAGTAGATATTATGATATAAATTTCACGTGCCCAACGATTTTATTATTTGTCTGATCAATACCCCACATTGAAGAGAAGATCGGTACGATCTGGTAGCTAGGATTAACTATATTATTTTTTAGCTTTTAATTCATAATCTTTATCATTTTAATAGTAATAAAACCGTTTAACATAAAAAAAATTACATAATTTATTTTCAAGTTTTTTATTTGTTCTGAGTTAATACTTTTCATTCCAGAACCAGAACTTACCAACGATTTAATATTAAGGTAGTTGTGGGGAAAGATAGGCAATCTGCCATTTTGTGGCGACGGCCATTTTGATTTTTTTATAGTAATCTCTGCCCCACATCGATTGGTGGCTTGATTAAGCCCTTTCATTTGATATCCATATTGACGAAGTTGTGGAAAAGAAATATGTGATCGGCCATTTTGTGGTGGCGGCCATCTTGTAGTTTTGATTTTTTCATGGTGAGTTCTATTCCCACAGATTGCAGCTCTTTCATTTTGATACACATATTCGGGTAGTTGTGGAAAAAATATGTAAATCCGCCATTTGTGTCGGCAACCATCTTGGATTTAATTTAATTAATAGTAAGTTCTTAGGACTGAAGTCATTAAAAGGACGCAGGGAAGATGCAATGGTGATATTCCTATACAAACTATTGAATAATATGCTTGATTGTTGTGATTTAATTAATTCAATTAATTTTCGAATTCCCTCTAGAACCACACGTAGTCAGCAATTGTTTTATGTAAATAGGCACCGGACTAATTATGGACAAAATGTGTTTGTTGATCGTCTGCTAAAGAATTATAATGATAATTATAGCAATATTGATTTATTTTCTTTAAGTTTAAATAGTTTTAAGAGAGCGATAGCTTTAGTATAAATGTTAATTTTCAGTAATGTGTAGCATCGTCTTTTTTTTTTACAAATTTGTATTGTGGTTGTGTATTTTTTTGTATTGTGTACCATTTGGAGTTTTATTCTCTGTAGTGTATAGTTGAATAAATAAATAAATAAATAAATACTACCAATCAAGCCCTTTCATTTGATGCCCATATTGAGGTAGTTATGAAACAAAAAAATGTTATCCGCCATTTTGTATCGGCGGCCATTATGGATTTACAATCATAAAAATTATGTTATATTTTATTGTCATCAAGATTAAGAAAGTGTACCAAATTTCAGAACGATTGGTTGTCAGGAGAGGGTTAAATTTCAATTACTAGATTTGACACAAATAACAAAATAAATAAATAAATAAACAGAAGCTAAAGTAAAACCGTTAAAAACATCCTGTATTTGTGCCAAAAAAGCTGCAAAATTGTTAATTTGCTTTTAAAATTAAATTTATGTTTTAAGGTACCAGTATAATTATTTTAAGGATACTATTTTATTTCAAAGCGGCAACATCGCTAGGTCATTAGATTCAGTACGAGTCACAATTTCAGAATGATCGTACCCATTCTGTAAACTGTTTTATTTTTAAGTGAATTTATTCCCTAATCTTTGTATAGTTTTTTTGAATATTTTAGTGAAAATGAGGTACGCATTACTTTACGCGCTCAGCTACCTCACTACTGCCACATTAATAGTTTTACGTAAGTACTATTAAATTTTATTTAAAATACTTATTAAAAGTAATTTAACTCGTGATCAGCTGTCATCACTGTTTCTATAAATCACATGATTTGTTTCTTTTTAGCCCTTTACTACATACTCACTGGGAAAGGAGAACAAATAAGCTTAGGCTGGTAAGACTAAACTGACTGTTATGAGAAAAATTAAGAAAATTTAAATTAAAAACTCGTTTTAGGTTCTTTGAAAATGTTTCCCCCTATATGTGGGCTTCATTGGGTATTGGACTAGCGGTAGCCCTTTCCGTAGTAGGAGCGGCAGTGTAAGTTAAAAAGGACCTTTTTTGTATCATATATTCAATGAAATTATTTTTTTAGAGGTATTTACACAACAGGAGCAAGTATTGTGGTGCTGGTGTAAAGGCTCCCAGAATTAAGACAAAAATTTGATTTCTATTATTTTCTGTGAGGCCGTCGCAATTTACGGATTGATCACTGCTATTGTATTATCAGTAGTTTTGCAGTAAGTAAATTTTTCTTTTACCTTATCTTTTAGCTAACTTTATTTTATCCTTGATAACATGTGACTTTTTAGGAGAATCTAAAAAATAAGTAAAAAGGCTTAAAAATACAAACAACAGCACAATTTCTTGAAAATAACATTCAGCAATATTTAAATAAGATTTTCTTAAAATAATGTGACATAAAATAACCCTTTTATGGTTATTTTGGCGGAAATATAGAATCAATAACTTTTCCCTTAAAAGACAGTAGACAATCTTAAATATTAATTTTTAAGATATTTTTAATACAAAAAAAAAACGTAAGTTACTTTTTTATATACCTTTATTTTTATAGTTTTGTAATGAACATCATATGAAAGTAGCTTACTGAGGTTAAATAAAATATGCTTAACATAGTTGCTTTATTTAGTGTCCTTAAATAATTTAAAATCATCAACAAATTAACAGTATTTTATTTGATAAGAATACTAAATTTTCTAAAATTTAAAGCACCCAATGTTTTGTAATTTATCTAGTAAATAAAAACTACCTGCATAATCCCATGTATAGGAATAATAATACAGTGGTAATGAGAACCTTCTTGCTACCTAAGACCTTTAATATATTGTAACTGTGTTTGTAATTAAAAGAATACAAACTTGGTAAAATTCTATTTAAAGCTCAAAGAATTACATTTATTACCACATTTAAAATTAGAGAAAAATATTTATTATAATAAACTGGATTTAAAAACTATTTTCGATGCATTAAAAAGTTTGTTAAATTTCCATTTTTAACATATATTTCTAAGTTTTAAGTACCTTGTAGTAAGCTAAGATTTTGTTGATAAACATATGTTTAAGTTGTAAGAGATAGACATACTAAAAATGTAGTACTTTCTAAAAGTTCTTTTGAAACATATTTTTAATGGTGATCAATATACAAGGTGTTTCATTTAAAATGCTATTTTACTGTTGCAACTCGAAAACACTGTTTTTAATTGTTTTGTCAACTTTATTCTAGATAGCCTTAAAAATTCTACTAGTGTCAATTTTAACCGTTTGGTCTATTGGCTAATAACAAAGTTACTTTGACAGACACTAAATTTGGATGTTCCTGTAAACAGGGTGTAATTTTATTGATGGCTAAAAATACAGGGTACGATTTCTTAGCCTATTTTGGAAGAAAGTTTATATAAATATATGTCCTAAACTTCTTACCTTTTAAGCTACAGGGTGTTAAAATTTTGAAAAAAATCGTTTTTATCATAACTTTAAAACTGTGGTAGATTTTTTCATTAAATTTGTACAAACCTACTAAAGACCAATAGGATTTTTAATATATAAAATATATTTAAATATTTCAACCAGTGGCGTCTGTACAGGATGAATACTAAATATTAAAAAATATATGGTACGCCAATGCTTTTTTCCAAAACTACAAATATTTTTTTAAATCCCCCATTTATTTTGCAACAAACTTGACACTCTTGACTTTTTTTCGTACTAGGCACCATTTTCGCATAAAAATCTAAAAATGGGGCTGAGCCTGCTAGTTTGAAATAATTTTATACCAAAAATGCATCAAAAACGATTTTTATTTTTTTACGCGTAAGCAGTTCATGCGACAAAAAAGTTCAAAAAAGATAAATTTGTTGTTAAATAAATGAAATATTTAGAATAATTTTTGATTTAAAAAAATATCATATTTTTTGAAAATTTTCCATTATACATCCCGGCCTGGACGCCACTGGTGAAGATGAATTTAAAAACTTCCACACATCAAAAATAGCCTCATTGCCGCTGTAGTAGGTTCATGCTCAGCTCCTTATGAAAAATATCTTTAACAGAGTTTAAAGTTAGGATAAGAAAACCATATTTTCTAAAACTTTGACACCCTGTAGCTTAAAAGTTAAGACGTTTAGGACATAGTTTATATGAACTTTTCTTCCTAAAATTAACTAAGGAATCGCCTTGTATTTTTAGCCATTCATTAAATTAAACCCTGTATTTCTAAACGCCTAATTTTTAAACTGCGGTGGTAACATAAGGATATATTTTTAAATAACTTTTATACCAACTGACATATTTTTAAAATAGTTGGGGGAAAAATGTTAATGTATCAAAGAACATGTTATAACGTGCAAGGGAAATTGCCATAGTGTCGTCTGTGAGGGATTTATCGTAAATATTTTTTTATGAGAAGAGTGATAATTTACCTAATTTTCCTAAAATAATGGTATATTACAAACCGAGGTGGAAAGCGTTCCATTACTGTTTAGAGAAACAGATGGTTTACTGAGTCGCATTGCGCCTAAGTAAACCATTTCTAGAGACATCAAACTTTTACCGATGTCTATAGGTAATTACTTAAATTTTTCTTTGGATTTTTTTAAAATCAGAAATATGTCAACCTATCAAAATGATTTTTAATTTGTCAAACAATCACGCCATAAGACACTTATCGTGCTTATAGGTTTTACAGAGATATATAAAATATTAGATATAAATAGACAAGATTACCAGTTGGTAAATTTTTGAATATTTGCAAAGGTTGCTAGGGCTACTTTTACTTTATTTTACTTTCGACCCTCGAAAGAAAAGTAACCTTTTATCTCAGAGATGAAAGTAAAAGTCAAAAAAGTGACACACTGGAAAATTTTAACAATACAGACATTGATGTAAAATAAGAGTTTTCTTTTAATTTTATGATGAAGGAACACCCTCCTAAGTTTGGCTGTTGTATATGTTACGCCAAATTTGTGTAATTGCCGATTTCATGTATTCGGCAAAATTAAGATTCATGAAATAGAGCTGTTCTGTCACATTGTGGGTGAGAGGATTATGGTAGAGTTCTGGTTAGTTAGGTTAAATATTTAACTAATCAGAAGTAACCATGACCACCCCAATGTAATAGTTTTATTTACTGCCTATTTCACGAATAAAACAAAATTTTTGCCGAATACTTGGAATCGGCAATTACACAAATTCGGCGTAACATAAACCATAGATTAATAAACTGTTTTTTATTCTATACGAGTTCTACAGTGTATTAAAATTAATTACTTAAATTTAAGAGCACTCTATATATGACTGGCTGACCTGTGCCCACTTCTGTGGGCCGTTAATTATATTTTTTTCCTGAACTTTTGTTCGATTATATTAAAGTATAGACTATAGCATTTCTAAATAGTGTAGCTTTCTGATTGTGAAAGATTTTTCATGATCGGTTCAGTGAGTTGTCCGGGAAAACAGAGATGCAATGTCACCTTTCGCGTCACGAGAAAAAAATACATTAGTAGCGTACACACTTTTAAATATATTATTTTTACCTTTTCTAGCGTTATAATGAAACTTTAGCTTTAACCGATGACAAACTCCGTTCAAAGAATTTTTATGGGCTCACATGTAATTTTTGGAGCAGGAACTATTGTTGGAATGGTAAATCTTTTCTGTGGTCTTTGCGTAGGAATAGTAGGATCAGGAGCAGCCATTGCTGATGCTGCCAACAAACCCCTTTTGTGAAAATTTTGATTATTGAAATTTTCGGCAGTGCTATTGGTCTTTTTGGACTTATTGTTGGTGTATTCTTGGTAAGTAATAAACTTTTTATGTTATATAGGTTTTAATTTGACTTTTCATAAAAAAAAAATATATTGAAAAGAACTTTAATAAGCTTATTTTTATTTTTAATATAAAAATGTAGTACAGATATACGACCAGGGCCAATATATATTATATATATATATATATATATATATATATATATATATATATATATATATATATATATATATATATATATATATATATATATATATATATATATATATATATATATATATATATATATATATATATATATACTTTTAAATATACCAAAAACATTGTCCAAATTGTTAAAAGTTAAAGAGTCCATGTTCGCGACTAACAAATTTTCCGACAACAATTTTTAACTCGCAAATCATTGCAATTTTTTTAATGTAATTTTTTCACATTTAAAAAAAAGTAATTTTCTACAAAAAGCTTTTTGTAAACAAAGTCGTTTTCATGTAATTAGGCTTTAAACTTTGAACTATTTTTTCAATTTCGTTTCTTGAGTTTGGATTTTTGTTACTACTACAAAAATGTAAATAATTAAACAATAAAATAATAATTCTTTAAAAGTTATTTGACGTTGAATTTGAATCCAAAAGTAATTTGGATTTTTCGTATTTTCGCATTTTCCGAATTTTCATAGGACTAACACATTGAGTGTAATACCTTTTTATAGTGACACCCTGTATGTATTCACTTCTCTACATACTGAAAAAAATATTTTAAATTTTATATAAAATACACCATTTACAAAAAAATTAAAAAATAAAATTTAAACTTTTGAAGTAACAAGTAAGAACTTTTATTTTAATAAAAATAAATTAAGAGTAAAGCACTAAGATTAAAAATATCGTATATATTTTTTGGAAAAATTTGAGCTTTTTACGGCGAATTTATAGATAGTACATATAGTGTGTCTACGTATGTTGGCGTAATATGGAAAACCTTTTATTATTAATTTTCCAAAAATAAGCTATTCTTTATAAGAAGTTTGCATGGTCTAAAACCTAAATTGCAACCACCTGATATCAAATTGTATCAGTCATCTACGAGCTTTGATTAGAAATATAATTTTTGCTTAACAGTAAAGTACCTGTATTTTTGCCAATAATAAAAATTGAAAAAAATTTCATCCAAATATGCAGTTTTGTTTATTTACAATTTTTTTTGTTTTTTTTTGCTATAAAGAACATTTAAGTTTGTACCTAAGCGAATTATGCACTGTTCTCGTTGTGATAGTAATAAATTTAAGAAAAGTAATTTGTCCTAATCAGAACTAACGTACAAACCTACATGTTTACCATCATCATCAAAAAACAAAATTTTGTAAATAAACAAAATTACATATTTAAATGTAATTTTAAATTCTAAACATCTTTATTTATATATCAATTTTTAATATTCGAAAAATACACGTTTAAGCAAAATTACATTTTAATTAAACCTCGTAGATAACTGATACAGTTTTATATCTGGTGGTTGAAATTTAGCTTTTAGACTATGCAGAACTTTTATAAAGAATAACTTTTTTTTCGAAAAGTTCATATTAAAAAGTTTTCCATATAACGCTTACCTAGACACACTGTAGATAATTTTCCAAAAGTTTATTGTTAATCCTGCCAAAGTACTTAGTTAATTTTAGGAATCAGAGGAATTAAATACATACTACGATTTGTGCCCTCGGAAATGCTAAGATCTTAAGACTCTTATTAAACTAGCTAGGAAACATTGCCGTAATCAGGACATGTAGAGTTTTCAGAAAAGGTCCAGATTTCTTAGGCTCCTGAAAATTTAGCTTAATTTTTTAAGCTGTATTTCCCGAACTCTTGTTAAGGCAGGGATTATACATGATTTTTAAATGGTGCTAATTTATTACCGAAATAAAGACAGTAGACAATCGACGCCATTTAAAATTGTTTATAAATTATTATTAGCATGCATTTATTTTAACCTGGGAATGTCCACAAAAGCGTATACCCGTAGTACTTAAGTAGTACCGACTTAAGAGGCTCTCCAGTTGGATTGTAGAAGGACACATAAGATTGCACTACGTGTTGTTTTAGGAGAAGGTACCAGGGGAAAAACTTTTATTGGGTAATTATATAGAACAAAAGCTGTAAAAATACCGATAGCGTGCAACTCTATGCATATCAAATACAAATATTAAAAAATCATAGGTACTATTTTTGTTGGTCATGATATTTTTTGTTATGTTGCTGAATATACAGGGTGTATAATAAAAGACATTGTTTTTAATTCCAAAATTTGGGCAAGCTAAGCAGATGCGCGAGGGTAGAAAACCTCATGTCCCAAATTTTCAGCTTGCATGCAAATATTATTAATATAAATAAAATATTATTAATTATAAATAAAAAATAGTTGTTATAAGGTTTTTTTTTATTCAATATCTTACCAAGAATTTTTAAGTTTTTACTTAGAAACCTTTCTAACTTAGTAATTATAAAGTTTGAACAATATTGTACATACAGGGTGGCCGCCGAGGTATCCGAGAAACTTCGGATATATATTTAACAATAAAAATTAGGAAAACACTTTTTATGATCATATGTCCTAAGCGTCATAGTTTTTAAACTACAGGGTGTTAAAATAAAGAAAAATAGTATTTTTATGTTATTAATATCAATTTAAATAAAAAAAAAAACAAAATTGGGAGACGCCTTCTATGCACCAAAAGACAATTCTTTGGCATAAAAGAAAATAATTAATTTTTACCCGTATCGTCCAAGAGAGGTTTAAGTTAAATATTTTTTAGTATAAAAAGTGGTACGCCACTGCATTTTTCTGAAATAAAAATAATTTTTAAATTACCCATAAGGTTTGAAAGAAATTTTATCTCCTGATTTTTTTATTGGATGCACGGTTTTTACGTAAATAAAAACATTTCTTGGCATGGTCATTTCGTATCGAAAATATCAAATTAGTATAAAATCACCTTTGCTTTTTATTCTTTAATTAGAGAGGATTTGACCATGCCGAGGAATGGTTTTATTTATTTACGAGAAAACCGTAAATCAAACAAAAAAAGTCAAGAGAAAAATGCAGTGCCATTTTTCTTAAAAAATATTTACCTTAAACCAATCATAAACGACACTGGTAAAAATGATTTTTTTTGGTCTGGTAAAAGTTATAAAAAAAAATATATTTTTTTCTAATTTTCAAAACCCTGTGGTTCAAAAAACTAGGACCTTTAGGACATATGTTTATATAAATTTATTTTTTAAATTTTCATTGTTGAATTTATATCCGCAGTTTCTCGGATACCTCGGCGGCCATTCTGTATATGTATACTTTTGGCAATATTTTGACATATTTAATTTATAAGAAAAAATATTTTGAAAAAGCTCTGTAATCGAACTCTCTAAAAAATACGTTTTGCGGTAACCACTATATATCTGGCCTGGATTATTTAAATGAAAAAATCAAACGTATCTAGTTTTAGTAATCTATAATCCATGAACTGAATAAAGGATTCATTTTTTTACAAAATGGCGGCTTGTCAAACACAAAAATTGATTTCAGGCCCCAAATTTATTAGGAAAAAAGATTTATCGTAAACAAAAACCTTCAATGAATTGCTAAAAAAAATATTAATGAAGCTTGTAGTAAAATTTAAGAGTGATAGATTTAGTAGTTATGGAGAAATCGTTGTCACGATCTTTGAATACACTGTTTTGAGAAAAACACGTTTTAAGTTTAAAGAAACTAAAGAAATATACTTACAAATACGCGCCTCTCTTCGAAACTATTTGACGTTGATTTCAAATTTTCAGAGAATATACTTAAATACATGTGTACTCAAAATATGCTAAAAAATTGAATGTCTGTAAAGTCGGTTTACGTACAATGAATTTACGTGATAACGTCATAAGGTATTTACATAAATTATACATATCAACTACAAGTAACAATGTGGCATTAACAATTTACTTTTGAAAAACAAAAGAAAATTAAACAATTTACACCACATTCACTTTTCACTGCACTTCCTACTTGAGGAAAATATGTAAATGTATTATTGTATAGAAGGCGGACCGCTCAAAGTAGGAGAGAAACAGATGTCAGACGCGGAGGCTGATTGTGCCTCGTCCACGCTCTCGCTTGCACTTCAAGCTTTAAATGGAACGCCGCATGATGCTGGCTCCATTGAAATATAAGACGTTATCACGTCAAAAAAATATATTTTTAAAATCTCAAATGGATATATCCCCTAAACAAGTAATCGAAAACTTCGTATCACAGATTGGGAACATACTCTATTAATATATATTTTTATATAAAAACAGCGTGAATTAAAATACCTTGATCGGCACGATGTTCCAAAAAATTACCCTTTATTGAAATCAATTAACCCACCTACTTTAAATTTCAGAATCACTTTGTATTATATTTAAATTTAGGTATAATGTTTTTATATTTATAAGTACTGGTTGAGGTAGAGGCAAATTAACGTAAGAAACTAAATATTTTTATTTTTATTTCAGACATCCAAAGGAAGCATGGGTGGTTAAGAAGTTCGTGGAAAATGCAAATAATTTATTAGTACATAGTGCATCAACCAACAAATTGGAGTTTTTAATACACAATATTTGTGTATTTAAAAATCGTGACAAGTTAAACATTGGTCTTTCAGTTTACTTGGTTGACGCACACTGTATATAATATTTGTTAGAACAGTACTTTCAAAATACATTCCAGTATTAATTGGATTTTATTCTCTTGGTGTACAATACATTTTAATATTTCTTGTACAGTTTAGAAATTATTCTCATTTGTTCTTTATTCAAAATACTTTTGAGAAAAACGTAAGCAGTTATGACCCATATTTGTATTTATATGGGAACAATTATTATTAAATATTATTTTTAGAAACAGAGCGAACATCTATTCTTTAAGTTTAATTCAAGAATACTACCTTAATTTAATAATTTTTTTTTTTTTCTAAATTCTACCAAGTTTCAAAGCAACTGTATATTTGAATAAATATAGTTTTATCTTGTAGATATTTTAGGCATATTTTAGGAACTCACTAGAGTTTAAGGCCTCGGCTACGATAACAAGCGAAAAAGTCGAGCGAAAAGTATCAAATCTCTGTACTGGTAGCTGATACAAGCTACAATATTTTGTAATAAACTAGTTTATATTCATCAGAAAATCTCAGCGGATAATATTTGTTCGTTTCGAGCGGCAGCGGCGGGGCTCGTGTATATGCAGCCACCTGATTTAAAAATACGTATTCTTTTATGCTACTATAAAAATCAAAGGCAGTGCTCTCACACTTTTCGCTATCTGCTGGCTGCTTGGTATCGTAGGCGTGTTTTGTTTGTTATTTAAAACTTCCGTAAAATATGTTATTAATTTGAGCATTACCCAAAATTATGTTCATTTGAAAAAAGTGTATAGTTGGACATCATGTTAAATAAAGTTTTGTTTTCCTATTAAGTTTACTTATTTTTTAAATGTTAGAATCCATAAAGGCATAAAGCCTAAACACTTACAGTGTCTGGCGGAGAAAACCTTTTTTCCCAAATTAAAAAATTCGGGATTTGGGGAATACCTCTTAAACTAGAACGTACAGTATCGGACAAAATTAGAGAGACTCAACTAATTATGACTTTTACGCAATACCAAAATATATTGAATTCTTAAAATTTAGCTAAAAGATTTATGTCATTATGTAGTATACAATGACACTAAAATAAATTCAGAAACATTGTTTTCCAAAATTTATTAATAAAAGTAAAAAAATATATTCAATTCTATGTGACAAAATTAAAGAGACTTATCCTAAATTAAATTTGTATTTTATACTAATAAAACTAAACTAATATTTCGTCCAGTACCCTTTGTTCTCAATCACTTTTTGGAATCTATTTGGCATGGACCCAATGAGGTTGGAAATTACAGCCGGATCCATTGATTTCCAGGCATTTTCGATCTCTTCAAATAACAGAGTCTTTTTATCAATTATCTCCCAGAGATTCTCAATGGGGTTCAAGTCTGGAGACTGGGGTGGCCATTTTAAAACTTGAATTTTATTTGCCACAAACCATTCCTTCACAAGTTTAGCGGTATGTTTCGGGTCGTTATCGTGTTGGAACGTAAACCTTGGTGGCATTTCCCATTCGGCGTAAGGCAGCATTACATCTTCCAATATGGTACAATACTTAAATCGATCCATGGTACCCTCAATTTTGTGAATTGGACCCATTCCATAACCCGAAAAACAACCCCAAACCATTATATTACCGCCTCCGTGCTTAACGGTACCAGAAACATATCTTGGATCAAGTCTTTTATTTGCTGGACGATGCACGAACTGCGCCCCATCACTTCCAAAAATATCAAACTTAGACTCGTCACTAAACAAAACCTTGTTCCAGTCCTTAGCTGTCCAGTGGCGGTGACGTGTTGCAAACATTATTCTAGCCATCACATTTTTTTTTGATAGATGTGGTTTTTAGATGGTCTCTTTCCAGGAAGCCCCGCCTCCACTAATCGCCGCTGAACAGTCCTAGATGAAACTCCCGGAACCTCCAACTGAGCCAAAATTTGATTTGCAGACAGCCGCGGATTATTCTGACTTAAACGTTTAATTCTCCTGTCCAACTGTTTTGAAGTTTTCTTTTCCGGCCACCTCTTTTTAGATTAACAACCCTTCCTCGGAGCCGAAAATTTTGTATTGTTCTTGAAACCATTTGTTTATTTACATTAAATTGCTCTTTTATTAATTTTTGTGAGCGACCTAATTTGTAAGCTTCTATAATTTTTTCTTTTAAATCTATGGAATAGTGCTTTCCACAAGGCATTGCTTATTATTTTATATGTTGTTAGAAACAAATATATGACCAACTGCACCGCAGATAAACTAAATACAAAACGAGTCTCTCTAATTTTGTCGTAGTAATTTTTTTATCAGTACAAAAAAATTGTTAAAATGAACAGAGCATCAGCAACAAAAAAAACTATTGATAAGGAAATTCTTTTGGGCGCCACTAATACACTGCTTAACAAATATTAATATTATTTTAAGCATAGAAAATTTGAATGGACAAATTGCACAGTCTCTCTAATTTTGTCCGATACTGTATA
>JACEGR010008838.1:0-32446 GCA_014170235.1 Listronotus bonariensis
GAATTTTGAGCCTAATTTAACCAACTTCCAGCTATTCGATTTCTTTGAAACTTTGCACACGTATTAAGGAAAACATGACAATGCAATAATCTGCAAACAGTATCCCGTTATCTTTTTTGGATCGCCAGGAAAAAAAATTCCATTATATTATAAAAACAACACCCTAGGTTGCCATCTGTTGGCAACATTTCAAACTTTGCTATTAAATGAAGAAGAAATTTTTAGTGGGTTGCAATATGTTGGCAACGGTCCAAACATTGCCTGATTGCCATCTGTTGGCAAATTTCAAACTTTGCTACTTAATGAAGAAGAAATTTTTAGTGAGTTGCAATCTGTTGGAAAAATTTTAAAATTTGCTACTCTTGTTCATTAAAAATTTTTTCGCCATTTTGTCAAGAGTAGCAGAAACTAAAAATGAAAAATAATTAATAGTTTAAAAAACTAAAAACACGCTTTATATGTAACCGAACTAAAAATTAGAAAATAATTTTTCATTAAAAAAATATTGTCATTTCATAGTAAAAAGCGTGGGGTGATAAATATATTAAATGTTATAATTATTATATTTGCAAATATCTATGATGGAAAAGTTATGAAAAAATAGTAAAATGCACCCTACGCTCTTTTACTATGAAATGACAATATTTTTTTTTAATGAAAAATTATTTTCTAATTTTTAGTTCGGTTGCATATAAAAGCGTGTTTTTTAGTTTTTTAAACCTGGGGCCGCCATTTTATAGACAATGAAAAACTTAAAAAATAAGGTACTCTTTATTAAAGTCGATAAACCTCACCGTTTAGGCACCAATAGACATCAAAGTTTTTTTATCAATTTCAATCAAATTACCTACATACATACAGGATGTCCAGTAACTCAACCGACAAACTTAACCAAACGATTCTACAACAAAAAATAAGAAAAGAACTTCATATAAACATATGTCCTAAACGTCTTAGTTGGTTAAAAATTAAAAAAAAAAATTTCTTATTTTCTGTTGTAGAATCGCCCCGTAAAGTTTGTCGGTTGAGTTATTGGACACCCTGTATGTATGTAGGTAATTTAATTGAAATTGATGAAAACTATGATGTCTATTGGTGTCTAAACGGTGAGGTTAGTTTTGGTTAGTTCTGGTGAGTTCTGGTTAGTAAAAGTACCTTATTTTTTAAGTTCTTCATTGTTTATAAAATGGCGCCCCCAGCTTTGCGATATCTGTCAAAATAAAAAAGTTACGATGTAAATAAATTTGAAGTTTTAGGTAAAGTGCCTTCTGGCGGTATTTAAAAAAGTACTTTTGTCTTAAAATTTTAGAATCTGCAAAGCTCGTTTTGTCTGCCAAATATCAACTGGATTGGTTAAAAAATAAAAGCAATATGGCGAAAAAACCAAAATAAAAATTGAACTTTGACGGCTTGTAGCTCGAAAACCAATGACATTTTGAAAAAAATTATATGAAGCTCTACCCTTATTTTGTCAAGTAGAATCATCCCCTTAAGTTTCGTGATCGATTTTTGAATCACCCTGTATATTATTGGGTAAAACGTTTAAAGTTTAAATAGGTTCATAAAAATTAAATAATTATAGTGACTTATCGACTCTGTAATCTAGGAAATACTGAAAATTATAGTGACGTGTTCTTAAAGGACTATACTAACATATAAGGAGAAAAAAATTCAACATTTTACAGCTATCTCCCCCTTATTGAAAATAAGAAATATTGACAAATTAAAAAGAAACTTTCTGTGACCTGGTTAATTATGTAAAGAAATGATGAAAAAAATTAAACGGATCGGTGCAGTAGTTTTAAGGTTAAGATGGATACCGATTTTAAAAACTTGAGTTGTGGGAAAAGCGGTTTAAAGTTTCGAGCACTAAAAAATTTGTATTGAAAACGTTCCAAAGAGTCATGTTTTTTTTCACCCTTTCGGGGTCATCCCACCCAGGTCCGACGACCGCCCCCTAGGTGGTGCACTGCAGCCTGAAGGCTTATTGTACCTTGACCCCTACTCCTTCCCATTCACACACCATTCATTCCATAACTTGGATGGTTGTTGCTCAGTCCGCATCCCCGAGCAGAACACCGTGTGCCGTTGCCCAAAACACCGCTGGTGCCGGTCACCCATCCAGATTATGGGCGCGCATTTCACTGCTTAACTCCGGAGATCGACGCTTGCCGATACAACCGAAGCCGCCACAAGCGCCTGAGTCATGGTTACTTACGGCGTAGTGACTAAGACCTCTGTATCTTCTTTAATTTTGCTCTCATTGATGTTTAAATTTTTATCCAAAATATTCATTATTCCGCCCTGAAACGAGGTAAAGGGAAGTTTGTTGAAACAGGATACTTAAAATTTAGGGGAAAAGGAAAGACCCACGCCGCGCCGCGCCGGCAGCAAGTGCCACATTCTAGACATTCAACGGTTGCAAGAACCAACAAAGTGTAAAGTTCGGGGCCAATCCAGCTGGACCGTATAGGGATGCATACGTGTTGCACTAAGAATTTATGTCCGTGTTATATTGGTCTTTAGTAGGTTAAAGCTCATTATCGGTATTTAAAAGAATAAAAAACCGATTTGAAATCGATAAACTTAATTTAAAGGTACCGTTTTTTTATACGCACGCTTTGGCCCCTTTCGTGAAAGCAACTCATTGAATATCTATAAAATATTTGATATCAAACATTATTAATTACCTATACCAAAAAAATCAATGGCCATCATTTTTCTAAGCCCATCAATAATTCCTCTTTCCTGGCCGTGTACATAGCTGAAATACAAGAAACATTTTTCGTCTTGAAATGGTACCTCTGGTACCACGAAATAACATTTTTTCTCTACGGTTCAATTGTATAATAACGTTTTTTGTACGATTGATAGTAACGGTGCTTGCTTTAAAACAATATTCGTTTATTATTAATAATCTAAATAAGTTGAAATGACAGCTGACCTCGGATGAGTTAGAAGACTCTCTACCCGCTGATTTGAGAGAGTTTTGAGAGATACACGCTAATACTTATGTTTATATTTCAACTTTTTGTATAGGTGTAGAATTTTAATTACAGGGTGATTCAAAAATCGATCAAGAAAGTTCAGTTTTTAAGGCCTCTGACACGATACTAAGCGTCAGCGGCCAGCGTTGAGCATAGATATCTCACATTTAAACAAAATATTATTTGGGTTTTTACCAGAATAAAATTAAAAAATGTATGTAACATTTTAAGAAAATTAAAACTTTTATACATTATGTAGAACTATTCTGCTCTTACACAATATAATAAAAGTTATTATTACTTTAAAAGAAATAAAATAATGAAATATTTAATATTGAGTTACTTACAATACAAAGGTTTCAATCTATAAACAAAGGTTCATTAGCACTCGGTTGGAATTATTTTAATCTAATAAAATAAAATCTTAACAAGACGCCAGACGAGAACTGGGCCAATGGTTGCGTCTCAAAAATGTGGTAAATAGTTTACCAAAAATGTGGTAAACAGTTTACCTATACACTTACTGATAAACTTGTTAGAAAATAATTATTAATAAATTAAATTAAATTTGACCGGCGGGTCTTTCCGACTTGTCAAGATTATGGCATCCCCATCGTTTGCGCTTATATGCGTCTATGTACCTTTCTGGCACTTAGTTTTATGCTATTTTTCAAGTCGTGAAAAGTGCATATCTTAAAGCAAGCAAAATATTGAGGTTTAAAGTACGACACCGGTCAAATTTACCGGTAGCCTGTGTTTATGAACCAATGTTGAAATATATATATTTTTAACTCTGGAGTTTTTACATTTATAAATTGCGTATGAACTGTAATCTGGGGCCCACAAAGTGGGGAAAATATTAGAATTACTATCATGAGGATACTTCGCCAAAATGGGCGAAGTGGATTCTGATGGTAGCAACAACGAATAAGATGTTGACTCTAACCATCGGATCATGACGCTGACTCAGACATCGAGGTCAACAAATAAGATAAAGAAAATGGAGATGACAATAAAAAGTAAAACATATTTGGCGATAACAACTTCTAAAATGATAAAAGTCTCTTCAAATGGTCAAAAGGGTTTTTTAGTTCCTAAGAATACACTCACGCTAAAACATACCAGAACAAAAGCTCTTATAAACCATATTTTTAATAAGTAAATGCTGGGGTGCCTCAGGGCTTAGTACTTAAACCAACTTTGTTTCTTCTATAGATCAACGACCTTCTATCTTCAACAACAAATTTCATTCATAGTTTTGCTGACGATAGTACCCTCCCTACCACTTTTCAGGTTCCTAAACCAATCTCTAAGCTTGATTTGGATAGCAAAGGCAGGGCAATGCAGATATCTCTTGCACATGACCTCAATCTAATATTGGATTGGGGCGCCAAAAATCTCGTCCAATTTAATACATCCAAGACACAATCATGTTACATGTTGCGGAAAAAGTCATCCATTACTCATCCTCTACTTATGAGCGGCCAAGTTTTGCAGAGCAAAAACACTTTCGCATTTAAAAATAACCTTAACTGGCATTATCACATTGTATCTATAGCCACGGCAGCGTCAACAAAGGTTGAATTTCGCTTTCGGAATAAAAGTTTTTTTCCTTTCTAATTTAGACACTTTGTATGTGTCTCAAATCCGACTTCCCTTCTTCTCATATCAGGATCATGGCGTCCACCACAACCTATAGCATTCTTGATTCCATTCAAAGAGAAGCTGTTCGCCTTATTAATGATCCTTCACTTACATAAAGGCTTCCCTCTCTTGGCCATTGTCGGGAGATTTATCGCTTTTTTATAGATGCTTCCATGGCTTCTACTCTAAAGAATTGTCAAGGATAAATCCTCCACTTACGGTTTCCAAAGAGAAACTCGTGGTGCCGCACGTATACATCTCTAAACTGTCCAACTGGACAAACCTTAAACTTCCCACTTTGTTCGTTCTTTTATCCCTAGAGTTTCTGGAATGTGGAACCTGCTACCCGCGGAGTCCTTTTCTTTCCCTCAAATCTTCAAGTATTTAAGTCCCGTGTCAACAAACTCCCTTTTACCTCGCTTAAGACATCCACGGTACGTCAGTATTTAGGCTTTTAGCCTTCGTGGATTGTCCAAAGATAAAAAAACATTTATTATGATTATTATCATTATTATCAGAGAGGGAAGTCTTAATGTGCAGAAACTCTCTGGTTTCAGTTTACTTGTTTGCTACCAGTTCTCTTTGATGAATGTAACTTGTAGATTTGTTAAACGGTACATTTTGAAATATTTATGTTTATAATATTTATATTAAATCATCGAGTGTGTGTATTTTCATATATGGTGTGCTGTAGCCCAAACTAAAAATTACCTATTACTAAAGTTTAATTTTAACTTCCTTACGGGAACATAAAATTGTAATTGTATTAAACTCATTACCGTATAAATAAAATAGCAACGTTTCTCTATTGGATGCTGCAAGAGAAGGACTTATACTGGCTAATTCTTTAGAGCAGAAGCAGTGGAAGTATCTAAATATGAGATAAATTTCAGCCAGCCTGGCGATGGGTAAGAGAAGGAAGCCTTTCTGTGGGCAAAAATCATTAATAAGACGAATAGCTCTAATTTGAATGAAAATCCCAACATTTGTTCCCAGAAATTTCGGGACTAAAAAAGGGTGGGATCTCGGGATTGTATCCCCTCACTGGCACCAACAATTTTTCTTCTTCACATCGACGACCTTCTCTCATTCACAAATAATTCTATTCATAGTGTCGCCGACGATAGAACCCTTCTCTCCAGTTTTCAGGCTCCTAAACCCATCACTAAACCTGAATAAACGCAGAGCGATGCAGATATCTCTTTTACAAGACCATAATTTAATATTAGATTGGGGGCCAAAAATCTTGTCCATTTTAATGCATCCAAAACACAATCATGTTCCCTATCGCGAAAAGAGTCATCAAATACTCATGCTTTACTTATAAGCGGCCAAGTGTTGCAGAGCAAAGACACCTTCAATCTTGTGGGATTCATATTTGAGAATAACCTTATCTGGCATAAACATATGTATCTATACACACGGCAACTTTAAAAAGGTTGAATTTCTTCTTCGAGCAAGGAAGTATTTTTCACCATTTATACACTTTGTATGTGTCCCAAATCCGACGTATCTTGGAATATTCTTGGATGGTCTTTTTGTTAGGTACACGCCTGGAAAGAATGGGACCTCTTCGGTCCTGGTCCCAGGGTATACGAGCTGACCCTGTTCAGCCCTATTGACCCCTATGAACTGGCCGGTCGCCTGAAACAAAATAAAAGAAAAACCCCCAAAAAACCCAAAGAATTCTAATTAGAAAACGATGTTTCGGTGGAATAGTCTGACATTCAGACTATTTTCAGTTTGAGGTTTTAAAAGCATAAAATTCAATCATTTCTAATTTAAAAATACCCCGAACTCTATGAAACATCTGTCACAGCACCCCTAGGTCGCTCAGATCATGGCTTAGTTACTATATCTTACCCTGCACATCCCGAGGTAAATGAATACATGCCACCACGCACCGTATGGCACTACAACTCAGCCGACTGGGATGGCCTAAGGGACTTCTTCGCCACTTACCCCTGGAATTCCATCTGCTTTTCTTCTCGTGATCCTTCCCAAATTTGCAATCAACTTACTGAATCAATTCAATTGGGCATTGAAACCTATATTCCACACACCATCAAGAACTCCAAAATCCAATAACAAACCCTGGTTTTCCAAATCTTGTGAAAAAGCCAGAATTTTAAAAGTTCAGGCTCACAAGAAGTTTCTACAGGATCCTAGTCCAGAAAACCGACAGGCCAGCATTGAAGCAAGAAACTACTACAATCAAACAATTTCTGAAGCCAAAGACTCCTTCGACAATCGTATCAAAAACAAAGTTCTTTCTTGCTCAAATGGCAGCAAATCCTTCTGGTCCTTTGCGAAAAACATAAGTAGGAATTTTTGTGCCAGTTCTTTTCCACCACTAACTTTGGAAGATGAAATTATTTCTACTGCTAAAGGGAAGGCAGAACTATTTGCCAAACAATTTGCTGCCAATTCAACCCTTGACCCTCCCGTAAATCATCCAATTCCAACGGTTGCCCCAGTTCCTCATAAAATGCCCGATATTATTTTTAAAGTAAAACACATTAAGCGTATCCTTTCCTCCCTTAACACCAAGAAATCGTCTGGGCTGGACGGCATACCAGCAATCGTTTTAAAAAATGTGCTCCAGAACTTGCACCAATCTTAACTCGGCTCTTTCGAATTTCTTACGACACAGGTATCTTTCCGGAGAGCTGGAAGGCTGCACGTGTTCAACCTATTCCCAAGAAAGGATCTAAATCGCTTCCATCTAACTATAGACCAATTTCAATTCTCTCAGTTCTTTGTAAAGTAATGGAAAAATTAATTAATTCACAAATTCTTAAGTACTTAGAAAAACACAAAATTTTGCACGACAGGCAGTATGGATTTCGCCACAAAAGATCTACAGCAGATCTTCTTTCCTTCGTATCACACTGTTGGAATAAGTCTCTTGAGTTTCTAGGTGAGTCCCAGATCGTTGCTCTTGATATATCCAAAGCTTTTGACCAGGTCTGGCATGCCGCACTTCTTAATAAACTTCCCTCCTATGGTCTTTCAACTAAACTCTGTACTTGGCTCTCTAGTTATCTATTTGATCGACGTATATCAGTTATTGTGGACGGCCATTCTTCAAGCTTTCACCAAGTAAATGCTGGAGTCCCTCAGGGCTCAGTTCTGGCACCAACATTGTTTCTTCTTCACATCAACGACCTTCTCTCGTCCACAACTAATTCCATTCATAGTTTCGCCGACGATAGTACCCTTCACTCCAGCTTTCAGGTCCCTAAACCCATCACTAAACCTGACTTGGAAAATAAACGCAGAGCGATGCAGATATCTCTTTCGCAGGATCTTAATTTAATATTGGATTGGGGCGCCAAAAATCTCGTCCATTTTAATGCATCCAAAACACAGTCATGTTCCTTGTCGCGAAAAGAGTCATCAAATACTCATCCTCTACTTATGAGCGGCCAAGTTCTACAGAGCAAAGACACCTTTAATCTCGTGGGCGTCACATTTGAAAGTAACCTTAACTGGCATAAACACATTGTATCTATAGCCACGGCAGCTTCAAAAAGCTTGGATTTCTCTTTCGAGCTAAAAGTATTTTTCCGCTTCTAATTTATACACTTTATATGTGTCCCAAATCCGACCTCCCTTGGAATATTGTTCTCATATCTGGGGCATGGCGTCCCCAACAACCCTGAGCATTCTTGATTCTATTCAAAGAAGGGCTATTCGTCTCATTAATGATCCTTCACTTACAGAAAGGCTTCCCTCTCTTGCCCATCGTCGGGCTGTGGGCGATTTATCGCTTTTTTATAGGTACTTCCATGGCTTCTGCTCTGAAGAATTGACCAGTATAGTTCCTCCACTCACGGTTCCCAACAGAGAAACTCGTGGTTCCGCGCGTATGCATCCCTATACGGTCCAACTGGACAGGCCCCGAACTTCTCACTTTGTTCGTTCTTTTATCCCTAGAGTTTCTAGATTGTGGAACCTGCTGCCCGCGGAGGTCTTTCCTTCCCCCAAATCTTCAAGTATTTAAGTCCCGTGTCAACAAACTCCCTCTTACCTCGCTTAAGACACCCACGGTACGTTAGTATTTAGGCTTTTAGCCTTCGTGGTTTGTCCCAAAGATAAAAAAAATTTAAATATTTTTATTTTTAATTTTATTTTTAACTTGACAACGGTGGCAGACTTTCAGGCGTGTACCTAACAAAAAGACCATCCAATAAATAAATCCGCCTAACCAATATAGAGTATATCTTCAATTTTGGAATATTTTTTTCATATTTGAGGCATGGCGTCCTCCCCACAACCCTTAGCATTCATTTAATTCGCCTCATTAATGATGCTTCATTTTACAAAAGGCTTTCCTCTGTTGTTCATCATTGGGCTGTGGGGGATTTATCGCTTTTAATAAGTACTTTCATTGCATCTGCTCTGAAGAATTGTCGGTTTAATTCCTCTACTCACGGTTCCCAACAAAAAACTCGTGGTGTCGCACGTATGCATCCCTATACGGTCCAACTGGACAGGCCCCAAACTTCACACTTCGTTCGTTCTTTTATCTAACTAATCAGAACTAACCTGTTACCCGCGGAGGTCTTTCGTTTCCCTCCCAAATCTTCAAGTATTTAAGTCCCGTATTAACAAACTTCCTCTTACCTTGCTTAAGGCACCCACGGTACGTTATTATTTAGGCTTGTGGCTTTTCTGGATTGTCAAAAGATAAAAAAAAAAGACGTATGAGGAAGTATGGGAAAGTACGGGGAAGTATGTGGAAGTATGGGGAAGTATGGGAAAGTACGGGGAAGTATGTAAAAGTATGGGGAAGTATGGGAAAATATAGGAGAGAATTTTGGGGAAGTATGGGAATTATATGGAAGTAAGTGGAAGTATGTGGAAGTATGTGGAAGTATGGGGAATTATATGGAAGTATGTGGAAGTATAGGGAAATATGTGGAAGTATGTGGAAGTATGTGGAAGTATGGAGAAGTATGTGGAAGTATGCGGAATAGGAAAGTATGTGAAAGTATGAGGAAGTACGGGGGAGTATGTAAAAGTATGGGGAAGTATGGGAAAGTATAGGAGAGTTTTGGGAAGTATGGGAATTTATATGGAAGTATGTGGAAGTATGGGAAGTATGTGGAAGTATGTGGAAGTATGTGGAAGTATGTGGAAGTATGTGGAAGTATGTGGAAGTATGTGGAAGTATGGAGAAGTATATGGAAGTATGCGGAATAGGAAGAGTATGTGAAAGTATGGGGAAGTATGGGGAAGTATGTAAAAGTATGGGGAAGTATGGGAAAGTATAGGAGAGTTTTGGGGAAGTATGAGGGAATTATATGGAAGTATGTGGAAGTATGGGGAAGTATGTGGAAGTATGTGGAAGTATGGAGAAGTATGTGGAAGTATGCGGAATAGGAGAAGTATGTGAAAGTATGGGGAAGTACGGGCTTAGAAAAATGATGGCCATTGATTTTTTTGGTATAGGTAATTAATAATGTTTGATATCAAATATTTTATAGATATTCAATGAGTTGCTTTCACGAAAGGGGCCAAAGCGTGCGTATAAAAAAACGGTACCTTTAAATTAAGTTTATCGATTTCAAATCGGTTTTTTATTCTTTTAAATACCGATAATGAGCTTTAACCTACTAAAGACCAATATAACACGGACATAAATTCTTAGTGCAACACGTATGCATCCCTATACGGTCCAGCTGGATTGGCCCCGAACTTTACACTTTGTTGGTTCTTGCAACCGTTGAATGTCTAGAATGTGGCACTTGCTGCCGGCGCGGCGCGGCGTGGGTCTTTCCTTTTCCCCTAAATTTTAAGTATCCTGTTTCAACAAACTTCCCTTTACCTCGTTTCAGGGCGGAATAATGAATATTTTGGATAAAAATTTAAACATCAATGAGAGCAAAATTAAAGAAGATACAGAGGTCTTAGTCACTACGCCGTAAGTAACCATGACTCAGGCGCTTGTGGCGGCTTCGGTTGTATCGGCAAGCGTCGATCTCCGGAGTTAAGCAGTGAAATGCGCGCCCATAATCTGGATGGGTGACCGGCACCAGCGGTGTTTTGGGCAACGGCACACGGTGTTCTGCTCGGGGATGCGGACTCGAGCAACAACCATCCAAGTTATGGAATGAATGGTGTGTGAATGGGAAGGAGTAGGGGTCAAGGTACAATAAGCCTTCAGGCTGCAGTGCACCACCTAGGGGGCGGTCGTCGGACCTGGGTGGGATGACCCCGAAAGGGTGAAAAAAACATGACTCTTTGGAACGTTTTCAATACAAATTTTTTAGTGCTCGAAACTTTAAACCGCTTTTCCCACAACTCAAGTTTTTAAAATCGGTATCCATCTTAACCTTAAAACTACTGCACCGATCCGTTTAATTTTTTTCATCATTTCTTTACATAATTAACCAGGTCACAGAAAGTTTCTTTTTAATTTGTCAATATTTCTTATTTTCAATAAGGGGGAGATAGCTGTAAAATGTTGAATTTTTTTCTCCTTATATGTTAGTATAGTCCTTTAAGAACACGTCACTATAATTTTCAGTATTTCCTAGATTACAGAGTCGATAAGTCACTATAATTATTTAATTTTTATGAACCTATTTAAACTTTAAACGTTTTACCCAATAATATACAGGGTGATTCAAAAATCGATCACGAAACTTAAGGGGATGATTCTACTTGACAAAATAAGGGTAGAGCTTCATATAATTTTTTTTCAAAATGTCATTGGTTTTCGAGCTACAAGCCGTCAAAGTTCAATTTTTATTTTGGTTTTTTCGCCATATTGCTTTTATTTTTTAACCAATCCAGTTGATATTTGGCAGACAAAACGAGCTTTGCAGATTCTAAAATTTTAAGACAAAAGTACTTTTTAAATACCGCCAGAAGGCACTTTACCTAAAACTTCAAATTTATTTACATCGTAACTTTTTTATTTTGACAGATATCGCAAAGCTGGGGGCGCCATTTTATAAACAATGAAGAACTTAAAAAATAAGGTACTTTTACTAACCAGAACTCACCAGAACTAACCAAAACTAACCTCACCGTTTAGACACCAATAGACATCATAGTTTTCATCAATTTCAATTAAATTACCTACATACATACAGGGTGTCCAATAACTCAACCGACAAACTTTACGGGGCGATTCTACAACAGAAAATAAGAAATTTTTTTTTAATTTTTAACCAACTAAGACGTTTAGGACATATGTTTATATGAAGTTCTTTTCTTATTTTTTGTTGTAGAATCGTTTGGTTAAGTTTGTCGGTTGAGTTACTGGACATCCTGTATGTATGTAGGTAATTTGATTGAAATTGATAAAAAAACTTTGATGTCTATTGGTGCCTAAACGGTGAGGTTTATCGACTTTAATAAAGAGTACCTTATTTTTTAAGTTTTTCATTGTCTATAAAATGGCGGCCCCAGCTTTGCGATATCTTCAAAGTAAAAAGTAATGATGTAAATAAATTTTAAGTTTTAGGTAAAGTGCCCTCTAAACCTTAAGTCATTTTTTTGAAATGAAAACCCCTATCTTTATTTACCTTATTCTATTAAGCATCAAAAATAAGGATAAGTATGTATATAAGAATGTCTATTCCAAAAACGTCATTTTTGACATAAAATTTTTAAAACATATAACATTATACATTAATTATAGTTAGAATTTTAAGCATAATCTAAAAATAAAATATATAGGGTGTACCCAAAGTCGATTGATGAGTATAAGGTCACGACATTCGCCATATTGGCTAGCGCGGCTGTGACGTCAAGTCGGGCCATTTTCGGCCATGTTTGATTTTAGGCAGATCAGTGGCGTACAATTAAGGAGAAAACAAAAAAGAACTGTATGTTGTAAACAAAGTTTATTGGATTATTTTAATGGGCAAACCTAAAACAAAAACATAAATGTGGTTTAAATATTGGAAATTAAAAATTATCAAAGCGACGACAGGACGATAAGGTACCTGACAGAGCAAAACATTTTCCATGGTTCCATAAGTCAAAAACCATTTTAAAAACTTTGTAGGTATACAAGGTGTCCGCTAATGAATGGTACACAGAAAATCCACAGATTCCTTATGCCAAAATATTAAGATTTAACCAAACATACCTAATATCCAAAAGTTTATAATAAGGAAGATACGGGGGTGTCATAGTAAAAAGAAAAAGTAAATTTATTTCTATAATTGTTCCCCCTTTTTAAATATCTTAATAAAATGGTATCTCGGGGTTTTTAAACATTAGCTTTTCAGATTGAATATTAATTTTTGTGTGTAGACTAGAGGGCGATGGGTACACTATTGAAAATTCTCTAAAACTACCCAATTTTTTGTTACTACTCTGTATGTATGTAAACTAGTAAGCTTCTCTATGCTTTCTGCACAAAAAAGGTATACTTAGTAAGAATCAGTCTTGACAACCAATTTAAGGTATTCACGTTTTAGTTGTTCAGTGGACCCGAAAGTATGTATGTACCTCCAATAACATCGTATAAGCTATAATTACAACTGCTCAGATATAAATAGCTGATAGCTAAAAACTCCTGGGTACCGAGTTTTATTAAAATGTTTAAAACATATCAGAAATTATCGAAATACATGAATAAAAAATATGTATATCCCTTAAACACCCCGTATCTTCCTTATCATTAACTTTTGGATATAGGTATGTTTGTTTAAATCCTAAATGGGTATTTTTGAATAAGAAATCTGTGGTTTTTCTGTGTACCATTAATTAGCGGACACTCATCACTATCATATGTATATAAAAACACGAATGACTGAAAACTATTTGACTAAAAACTATCAAAATATCTAAAATAAAACGATTCCGAACCTACAATATGTCTCTAAACTAACCAAAAATATTAACAACTGGAAATCCTTGCAAAATATACAACCAAAATGTAAATGGCAAATTTCCACAGTTTTTACCAAACAAAGCTTCGACAAGGCACGACTCTGTCATCAGCTGATAATGCTACCAACTTTGAACAGAACTGCCAACCGAAATCGTAATTCTCACACCCTCACGTCCCTGACAAAAGCTATCCCCGGTCTTGCTTATGTCTAAACCCCTTCTCATAAAGAAACTCTGGGGTATACCATTTAAAATAAGGAAGTTAACATTAACTTCCGGTATAACCGAAAGTGGTAGAGCTGTCAAAATATTTTAGTTGTATGTCCCCCACTGACTTTATAATGTTTTCAAAATTTTCCAAAGCGTACTTTTCGAGAAATCGATTGCGACAGTTTCCGGTGAGACACCCTGTATAAAAACTGCTACACTCTTTCTTTGACAGTAATTCCCAGACAACATACAAAGTTTAGTAAATAAGATTTTCTTAAGTTTTACAGCTCAACCACTAAGACAATTGTTTAAAGACGAACACAAAGTAATTCAAAGAGTTTTATTGCTTTCTTAGAACCACATCACGCTTTGTCGCTTTACCACCCATTCTTTTTATTCGTTTCCAAAATCGTTATGTAAATTTAAAACATGCCGACAGACATTTATGATGTCACTTTTAACACTCTTATTTTAAATGTCTACCTATATTCCGGTCCGCGTTAAAATGTATTGTTTGATAACAAAAATATTTATAAAAATATTAAACCGACTTCAAAAACATAAATAAATCTTACTAAAACAATAAATTAAAGAAAAACAAAAATGAAGTCGGGTAATAACATTACGCTAAACTACTAAATACTAGCTTTGTTCGCGGGTCTAGTAATGAACCGATTCTGAACCAGAACCGAACTGGTTTAGAATTGTTTTAAAGCGCATGTCTAGTTATTTATTAGTTCGGAATGTTTATTTACCGCGTACGATTTTCTATACAGCTGAGGATGTATTCTAACCTAGCTTTTTAGTTTGGATTTTTCATGGTTAAATTGGATACAACACAAAAAAAATTAAACAAAAAGGTAAATTGTTCTACTGTCGAAAGCCACTCGAGAACTCTCGGCGGAAGACGAGGGATTCCCTGTCTCTTCTAGTTTTTAACATAAGTATGTGTATTTACCTAAAGATAAAATTCAAACAACAAGAAATGGTAAAATCTTGTAATATTGTCTATATTTTTTTAAATAAATCTTTATTTATTTTATTGCATACATACATTCATACGGAATACAATTAAAAATTTTTTGTTTATATACGCTCAGAATCACAAAAATATAAAAAGATATTCAACAGGTATATTAACCCGCATAAAAAGTGGCAGAAATAAATAAACTGTAATACAACGGTTTATTTCTGTACCACAAAAACAGCTGACCATGTCGACATTGCGCATGTATCTATAGCCCCGGCAGCTTCAAAAAGCTTGGATTTCTCTTTCGAGCCAAAAAGTTTTTTTCCCTTCTAATTTATACACTTTATATGTGTCCCAAATCCGACCTCCCTTGGAATATTGTTCTCATATCTGGGGCATGGCCTCCCCACAACCCTAAGCATTCTTGATTCTATTCAAAGAAAAGCTATTCGTCTCATTAATGATCCTTCACTTACAGAAAGGCTTCCCTCTCTTGCACATCGTCGGGCTGTGGGGGATTTATCGCTTTTTTATAGGTACTTCCATGGCTTCTGCTCTGAAGAATTGTCCAGTATAGTTCCTCCACTTACGGTTCCCAACAGAGAAACTCGTGGTTCCGCGCGTATGCATCCCTATACGGTCCAACTGGACAGGCCCCGAACTTCCCACTTTGTTCGTTCTTTTATCCCTAGAGTTTCTAGAATGTGGAACCTGCTGCCAGCGGAGGTCTTTCCTTCCCCCCAAATATTCAAGTATTTAAGTCCCGTGTCAACAAACTCCCTCTTACCTCGCTTAAGACACCCACGGTACGTTAGTATTTAGGCTTTTAGCCTTCGTGGTTTGTCCAAAGATAAAAACAAAAAAATTAAATTCCGAACTGAATTTTTAGTTCCAACAAAAATCCAAGGACTGCTAATCAGGTTACGAACCAGTAACGAACTGATTCCATTGTAAGCCGCGAACACAGAACTGTTACTAAAAATTCGGGATTTTACTAACCGCGAACGCTGCTTTTTCACTGCGCATGCGAATAGTCCCAGAACCGGTTCAGAATCAAACCCGCGAACAAAGCTACTAATAACTAAATACACAAAAGATTTTTATACTTTTATAACATAATATGCTATTACCCTACTTCATTCTTCTATTTATTTTTATTCAATATTTTTTAATTTTTAGTGAGTTTTATAGTCGATCTATTTCTTTTTAATATGAACTATTAGCTAAATGACAACGATATGACCAATAAAAATATTTTGACATTACATTTTCTACCTTGATTGTTCAAACATAGGTATCATATATCTACTAGAGGCAGCTTTGCCTGAAAAATAAGTCTAGTATAAATGGGCCCACATTTAATTTATTCTGAAAGTAATACCTAAAGTACACAAAAATGATAAAGTATTCTATTCTATTGTTTTTCTTGGTTTCGGTCCCTTCAAGTCCAATCCACCAGTTCTCCCCCTTCCGGACTATGCTTTCCAGGGCTTCGTCGGCGTAAAATCTGGATAATCGAGCTCGTAGCTCCCAGAAATTCCAAAAAGAAAACAAATTAACTCTACAATCGATGCAATGCATAAATTGTCGGCTGTCAAACCAAGAGCTGCTAACTGGTGTTACGTATAACCTTCACTTTCACTTCTGACAGTTCCATGGCACGCCCATCCATTTCCCGCCATTTGAGAAATACCTCGTGTTCACTACCAAACAAGATACCATCAGCTTATAGGAATCTTCGCTCACAGCGCTTAGCTCCAGAAGAATGATGCCGTCAATTTAGCGTGAATCTTTCCTTGATCCCAGAAGGTAAAAAACGTTCGTACGACACCTCTAGCCGCCACTCCGGGAAGAACTTTATAGTCCTCTACGCACGTCCGCACTGTCTGGAAGTCAAACAAAGATGATGATGATAAAGTAAATAAACCCTTTTGTGAACAATAATTTATTGCAGCAAAAAATATTCAACCCGAGGAGTTTCTAGTTCCAACGCCACGTGCCACCGGTTTTATGGCAAGACAGCGACGAAATAAGAGAATGTATTTTAAGTACGTAGCGGTGTTTTTTTATTTATCTAAAAATAGGAAATCGGGCTCTGTCAGCGCAATGTGCCTTCAAGAAGGTTTGTTTATTTTATCATTTTTTGTGTACTTGGAGGTATTTCTTTCAGAATAAAAATAAATAGTAGCGCCTATTTTGAGGAGTGCCAGACGCCTTATTTCACCACCCGATATAAAAATTTGATGACCAAAAAAACAAAAAAAAGGTAATTTCCTTCTTTTCGCGTCTATTTTAAATCCCCACTCAACCAAAGTTTTTTAAAATCTTCCCTGTCTGGCGCCTATTTCTTCATGCCGCCCTAGGCTGTAGCCTAGTCAGCCTAATGGATAATACGGCCCTGTGGCCAAGAAAGGGCTAGACACTTTTTGGGGGTTAGGTAGTTTTACTTAAAATTAACTCTTACAAAATAAAATATTTGCAAAGATGACACGTTGGAAAAAAAGATTTGACAGAAAATTCTTTTTTTTTTGTTATCTTTGGACAATCCACGAAGGCTGAAAGCCTAAATACTAACATATCGTGGGTGTCTTAAGCAGGGTAAGAGGAAGTTTGTTAACACGGGACTTAAATACTTGAAGATTTGGGGGAGAAGAAAAGACCTTCGCTGGCAGTAGGTTCCACAGTCTAGAAACTCTAGGGATAAAAGAACAAACGTAATGGAAAGTTCGGGGCCTGTCCAATTGGACCGTATAAGGATGCATACGTACGGCACCACGAGTTTCTCTGTTGGGAGCTGCAAGAGGAGGGACTATACTGGATAATTTGTCGGATCAGACGCTGTAAAAGTATCTATAAAAGAGCGATAGATCTCCCACAGCTCGACGATGGGCAAAAGAAGGACGTCTTTGAGTAAGTAAAGGATCATTAATAAGACGAACAGCTCTTCTGTGAATGGCATCAGGAATGCTGAGGGTTGTAGGGGTTACTATTCTCCAGACATGAGAACAATATTCCAGAGAGGATTGAATTTGGGACACATACAAAGTGTATAAATTAGAAGGAGAGAAATACTTTTGGCTCGGAATAGAAATCCAAGCTTTTTTGAAGCCGTGGTGGCTATAGATACAATGTGTTTATGCCTAGCCTAAAAAACGTATTCGAAATATGTAAATTTCCGTCTGATTAAAAAAAAAGTATATTGTGTAACGTATACAGTGCTTGTCTAAACTCAGGATCCCCCTCCTAACTTTTGATTTTTTTGTTATTTTTCAAGAAAAATTTGAAGATATTAGTAAAGCAACATAAACCAAATTTAAGGCAAGAAATGACAGATATATGTAAATGTCAAACTGAGAGTTGGGCCAAGGAAGATAAACTTTTTAATAAGGAGCGCTCGATTTTCTATATTTTCCGAAAATAAAGGTTATGCTTGTGACGTCACCTTTTTGCCCTAATATTTTTTATCTGACAAAATAAACCAATACTTGCATAAAATAACATAAAATCAGTTAAAAATACATTTAAAAAATGATATCTTACCCTTAACTACGATTCAAACGTAAATTTCCTTTAAAAAATATCCAAAGGTCAGTGACCCCTGTTTACAGGTTTTTAAATTCTCTGTAACTGCAGTTCTTATAACTACTCAATTTAACTATAAGCAGTAAAAACTAAACATAAAAGTCCAATGACTAAAAAGCAAAAAAATAACACCAAAACCTCGAAAAAACCTTCCAGTACGATTGTAAACAAAGAATTACGGGAAAAGATTACGTCACAAAATTTAGCGAACATAGGCTTAAACAGGATTGAGCGTTCCTTATTAAAAAGTTTATTTCCTTGGAGTTGGGCGCCATTTGGAAAAAATGGCAAGAAGGGTCTTGTGGCACATCATTTTACAGCTCCTGACGAGTACTTTATAATTCCAGAATATAAGAGTCAATACTTTTACCTACCACAAAATGGCGGTACTTTGAAAATTACCTAAATACCTGATTTTGGGTGATATAATATACAGGGTGCATTATTAAAAGAATCTATACTTTTGCTTTACCCTGTATAATATCACCAATATCACCATTAAATAAATACCTACTTAAAAGTGCTTTAAGAAAAAACCACATTAAGTGTATCTACCTTTATTAGATTCGAAAATATGGCCATCCTGATGAGGTATTTAGGTAATTTTCAAAATACCGCCATTTTGTGGTAGTTAAAGTATTGACTTTATATTTCGAGGTTTTAAGTACTCGTCCAGGAGCTTTAATATGATGTGCCACACGACACCCCTTTTCATTTAATTTTTTTTTAAATGGCGCCCATCTGGAAGTTTGACATTTATATATGTCATTTCTTGACTAAAATTTGGTTAGTTCGTGGTTGTCTTACTAAGTCTTAAATTTCAATAAAAAAATTACCAAACAATTAAAAACTTAGAAGGGGGAGGGTCCTGAATTTAGACAAGCACTGTTATATTTCGGGACGATATAGTGGTTTGCTGCACCAACCACCAACAGTCCGGAAATATGCTTTTCCTACGACCACTTGTGAAAATAGCAAATAGCACACTGGTTTCATGCATAGAAAATGCGTTATATCACACTAGTGTTGCAAAGTACTTTACAGCACTAGTGTTGCAAAGTACTTTACAACACTCGTGTGATATATATTATGATGTCATTCTAAAAACTGCTATTGGTTTTGCAAGTGACATATTTATTGTAGTGACAGTTAAAAATACTTTTTACTTACCTTAAACAGTAGAACCCAAATTAGCGAAAATAATTTTATTGACGTTAAGTTACTACACAGTATAAGCTTTCTTCTAATATTAAAAAGAGTAATAATAAAATTTCTGAAAAATAAAAACATAAACAAAAATAGACATAACCACAAAAACAACTTTCACTGACTGCTTGCTCAGTGGCACAGTGTTGTCAGGTAAGTAGATCAAATTAAAAATCTCCCTTCTACCTTTGAGCACGCACTTTATAGAGGCAGCCTTGCCGCTTGACCGTTCGACCTAAAGCGCCAGAGAAAAAAGCCTATAGATCAAATTACTTTCTCTCATTCTTCGTGTACTCAAACAACTAGTTAAATCTTTTTTTTAATCCCTAATTAAACCTAAGGCTAATACACACTTTATGAATCCACTTTCTTTTATTCATTCATAAATAGAATCAGACTCTTCCGACGTTGCCAAATGCTTTCCATAAATGCTTTCTATATTTTGCATGGTATAACTGACGTTTAGTAGTCGTTTTTTCTTACTTTTAGGACTTTAGGTTATGCATTTACAATTTTCATATTTTTTATATTTTTTCTTAAAAATATGAGGAAAAACTGTAATTGTTACTTAATTTTACATGTGATCTACAGTTTCATTAACTCGTTTTACCAATTTTACCCCACCCAGCACCCCTTTTCACTCCCCGGTCCCGTAAGTTTATTTACTGATATTTTTAAAAAACGGAATATTTTGGATATGCACCACTTACGTTTTATTTAGAAGAGTGTCTAAAATATGTAAGTATCGATAATTTAAAAAAAACCCTTATAATAGCAGAAAACCGTATTAAACTATTACCGTTATTACCTAACAAAACCATATAATTTTTATTAAGTGAGGGCCTTTTTAAATTCCAAAATGATAAAAGTTATATAATGCTTCTAGGTAGGTGATTTTCGATGTAAAAATATTGTCAAAACAGTATAATATGTCAGTGAGGAGGAGTACATATCACACTAGTGTTGCAAAGTAAATATCACCCTAGTGTTGCAAAGTAAATATCACCCTAGTGTTGCAAAGTTCTCAATTGTTTTTTAATTTTTTCTGAACAGACAAACTTTAATTTTTTTGGTGAACACTCGTGGGTTTGTCGCACTCGGCTAACGCCTCGTGCTACAATATTCCCACTCGTGTGAAATTAGTCATTTTCCACACTTGTAATGTAATATACTATTTCCTACTAGTTGCACATACTATTTTTTCTCCAATCAAAATAATTCTTTGACTTTGACCAACGCCATCAGTGAGTATTAAAAGAATAGAGAGCATAGAAAAAGTAAGCGTCCGGAAAGATATTCCCGGCCATGGCCGAAAAAGTATATTACATTTTGGAGGTGGAAATATGTATATTTCCGTCCAATCGGAGAAAAATATTATTTTGGCCTTAAAATGTTTGTAAATAATTTTGAAACACGCTGTACTGCCGTCCAACGGAAAAACACCGTATGTGAATAGGGTTATAATAGAGACACTTTGCACCCCTTATTTTGCAATTCCGTTGTGGTTAACGTTATTCTGAGACTGCGCAGTAACGCAAACATGATCCGTTATCGTTATTAACCATACCGGACTCCTTTAATTACGGATGAATACCGAAGAGCTTATCGTTATCGTTATCGTTATTGTTAAACTGCGTGGTTGCCGGATTGTACAAATTTTAATATCAATTATTTAAAAGGTTAAATTTTATTGCCGTATTAATTAAAATGTCATTTATACAAAGGCTCTAATTAGCGAAAAATCTATAGCAGTAATAAAAATCAAACAGTGTTAAGAAATTCAAACGAACTTGCACTTTTACGGATATTCTAAATCAGTAATTAATTTAGATGTTACAATCTGGCACACTTGCTTTTTATTCTACTACCAAACTTAACCTTACTTTTTGTGTTTTGCTTATACTGTATTGTTTGCATCTACTTTAAAAAACGAAATCAACAGAAGTGTTTGCATATATTTAAATATCAATTTATATCTTATGAAGAATAAAAGTAAATACTGATTTTTCGTTAACTTTAAAATCGGTGAACCACAGGCAAAAATAAGGTTATGTTTCGAAAGCGCAGACTCAAGATAAATTTCTGCAAAATTTCTGTCTTAAACTGCTGCCGTAATCGTTATGTTTAATAACGATAACCATAGGAGGCCAAAAAACGTCTGTTATTTTAAGAGGAGCAAATTGTCTCTAATAGGTCACTATAGTAAGTTATAATATACATACATATACGGTGTTTTTCCGTTATTTCCATAATTTAAATCCAACTTTAAGTAGGTATTCTGTCTTTTATCTTCAATTTGCCAAGCTTAATTTAGTACATTAAATGAAAATCAATCCTGAACGGTCCCCGGGTCTTTAAACTTCTTAAAATCGCCTAATTAATTATGGTAAATAGAAGCAGATGAATTCCGAGCGATATTAATCAAAACAATCACGTTTGCTCGCAGTGCATACCGCATCGTCAAAAAGTGCACCATCAAATATTTCAAATGAATCCGTTCGATGGAAAAAATTTACCAGATATTATTTTAGAGAAGGCTGAAAAATACTTTTAACAGTGGTGTAGACAGAGGTGAGGTACTAAGTAATTGAAGGAAAATACTTAGTACCTTAGGTAATTTAAAAATTTCGCTATGACTAATATCTTCCAAATTAATAATAACGTATGTCCTAAAAGTTTTGGCACACAATATTTATCGTTTTTTTTTTTTTTAATGAAGAAATTTATTTAAACACTAACTAGTTATCATAAATTACAACTCAATACTTAACTAAACTATACTATCGAATTATTTGGAGTAGCCCATTCTGCTCTACCAGACGCAAATTTCTTCGAATGTCTCTCATGAGGTCCTGGACGGAATTCAGTTCAATTTCTCTTGATTCCTTATTTTTTTTTGGAGATTCAGACATGGTATTGCCTGCTCGCACTCCGCTATTGTTCTATAAATGGTTCTGCGTGAAATGTTTTCATTCTGGAATATTCGACAGATTTCAGCTTTGGGTATCCGCCCAACTAACTTGTAGATACTTTTTCTTATTTCTAATTTATACGACATCTTAAAGCGAAAACTTTAAAATAAATAAATCTCAACTGACAGTAAATAAAGTAAATAAACTTTTGTTTTCAAAGGCAACTTGATATTATTTTGTTTTTGTTAAAATTAAAGACAATGAGTTTTGTGCCAAAACTTTTAGGACATACGTTAATCCTTTTACAGGTTCACATCTCATAAATTTTTTGACAGATTAAATAATAATTTCATAAATTAACAAATTTAGGTGCACCACTGTATTTTCGTGCTTTTCCAGACTTCACAGTATTGTTTTTCCACACTGTACAGGGTGTCCAGATTTCATTACAATTGCAGGGTACCGTAATGTGTGGTGTCTTCGGACAGCGGGGGCGACTTTGAACATTTGGTTTTGCTCGCCATAATCGGCCATAATCGACTGCCCGCTTCGTAAAAATAGTACGCTGATAATAGCTTTGTTCGCGGGTTCGATTCTGAACCGGTTCTGGTACTATTCGCATGCGCAGTGAAAAAGCAGCGTTCGCGGTTAGTAAAATCCTGAATTTTTAGTAACAGTTCTGTGTTCGCGGATTACAATGGAATCAGTTCGTTACCGGTTCGTAACCTAATTAGCAGTCCTGGGATTTTTGTTAGAACTAAAAGTTCAGTTCGGAATTTCGTGCGCATTGTCGACATGGTCAGCTGTTTTCTGTTTTTGTGGTACAGAAATAAACCGTTGTATTACAGTTTATTTGTTGCTGCCACTTTTTATGCGGGTTAATATACCTGATGAATATTTTTTTATATTTTTATGATTCTGAGCGCATATAAACAAAGGATTTTTAATTGTATTCCGTAAAAATGTATGTATGCAATAAAATAAATAAAGATTTAATTAAACAATATTACAAGATTTTAACATTCCTTGTTGTTAGAATTTTATCTTTAGTTAAATACACATACTTATGTTAAAAACGAGAGGAGACAAGGAATCCCTCGTCTTCCGCCGAGAGACCTCGAGTGGCTTTCGACAACATAACAATTTACCTTTTCGTTTGAATTTTTTTTTTTGTGTAGTATTCAATTTAACCATGAAAAATTCTAACCAAAAGGCTAAGTTAGAATACATCCTCAGTTGTATAGAAAATCGTTCGCGGTAAATATAAATTCCGAACTAATAAATAACTAGACATGCGCTTTAAAAAATCAGTTCGGTTCTGGTTCAGAATCAGTTCATTACTAGGCCCGCGTACAAAGCTATTGTTTTTACAAAGCGGATAGTCGACTATGGCCGATATTATGCGAGCAAAACCAAATGTCCGAAGTCGCTCCCGCTGTCCAAAGACACCTCACTTTACGGTATCTTGTTTATTATTAGAGATAAAGACTTGCGGTTTGTCTCTCTGTTGCTAATTTTTAATGAAACAAAAGGTGACACTTAAGTTTTTTCATTACCCTTTTAGTTTTTGACATTTGATATACGAAATTACTTTTTTTTCAGTTTTGGACCGTCCTTGTATTTCATTTGTTTGGTGTTACAACAAAAGTATAAACTGATATTAGTAGATACTCTTTGTTTGACCTCCGGACAGTGCAGACGTGCGTAGAATACTACAAAGTTCTTCCCGGAGTGACGGCTAGAGGTGTCGTACGAACGTTTTTTACCTTCACGATCAAGGAAAGATTCACGCTAAATTGACGGCATCTTTCTTCTGGATCTAAGCGCTGTGAGCGAAGATTCCTATAAGCTGATGGTATCCTGTTTGGTGGTGAACACGAGGTATTTCTCAAATGGCGGGAAATAGATGGGCGTGCCATGGGAACTGTCAGTAGTGAAAGTGAAGGTTATACGTAACACCAGTAGCAGATCTTGGTTTGACAGCCGACAATTTATGCATTGCATCGATTGTTGAATTGTTTGTTTTCTTTTTGACATTTCTGGAAGCTACGAGCTCGATTATCCAGATTTTCCGCCGACAAAGCCCTGGAAAGCATAGTCTGGAAGGGGGAGAGTGGTGGATTGGACCTGAAGGGACCAAAACCAAGAAAAAAATAGAAAGAGAGATATTAGTAGATGATTTTACATATAATCCAGTGGTGTTGTTAGAGTTTAATCTTTTATTTGAGATATAAACTACATAAATGATATTTCTTATGGAACACCCTAATTATTTTTTACTTGTTTAATTATAGAGAATAGAAGTTTTTCAAAAATATACAATACCTACAAGTTATTTTATATTTTTAGACACGTACTTGATGTTTTTAATTTTAAAATTGCATTTTGCATGATATAGACTTTACAACAACCAAAAAAGTTGGCCTTTAGTTCATAATTTGTTTACGTTTAACAACAAAATCTGAGTTTTAACTATTTTACACCATCCAGCATCCTTATTTACCTACAGAAATTACTATTTTTTTTCTGTTACATAAAATACTAAACTGTGTGCGTAATATTGTGACGTTGACATTTTGAAATACTACTTGACGTCACTGGGCAAATGTACCATATGGAACTATCTTCTTGGGACAATGAGACCGGTGGACCATCAAAACTAACGCATTTTTTAAAAACTAATTTAACTTATTTGACTACCTTAATTTGGTACGGGCATACCCCCACTAGGGGTAGCCCGTACGGGGCTTAACTAAACTTAAACTTCTTTCTGAACTTCACTGTTACTACCTCTTATCTCCTATTTTTCTAACTTCTTTTCTCTTTAAATATTACATTTTTCAGTGTTTGTTTTGCATTTCTACGCGACCCAGTTTGTTTAATGTTTTTATTTTATTATTATAGGAGTAACCTAGAAAATTGTTTAATTTATACTTTTAAAACATTGACACCTCACGTATATCTTTATTTAGCAAAATTCCCAATGTTAAGTAACCTAATTAAAATGTATACTTATTTTAAAATTCCCAAAAATGTATATTTTTAAAATTCCCAAAATGTATACTTTTTTATACTAGGTGTTCACAATATTTAGTTCGTATTTTTAGGATAAAATGTTCATTTATTTTGCTATTTAGGTAAATACATACTTGTAAAAATAAAAATTCTTGACAAGCAGTTTAAATCATTATACAAAAATAAGAAAGAGCTGAAGCTCCTTGCTGCTCGGTTTTTCCTTGCACTGCAAGGAAGCATCCGTCGAAACACTGTGAGATCTGGCTATGCAGATTTTCACACCAGCCAAAGGTTTTTCTTCGGAGTTAATTGAGATCACCAAACGCAGACCGCTTTCAAAGTATTTTGGTTCTTATCAGTACAGTGTAGGCGTTCATTTCTATAACAGAGGGCGGGATGGATAATAAGCTACCGTGCGTATACGCCATTTTTTTGCGAATGGGAAATTTAACAGCCCGAGCTGTAGGCAAGTGCGGCAATCCCATGAGTAAATAAATAATAGTTTAAAAAACTAAAAAACACGCTTTTATATACAACCGAACTAAAAATTAGAAAATAATTTTTCATTACAAAGAGTTTGTATTACAGTAATAAAAGGTCAAACAATGAATCATAATTATATACCTCAAAATAGAATTATAATAAAATTTAAGATAACAACAGAATAATTCACTTCACAGTAAAAAGCGTGGGTGCATTTTACTATTTTTTCATAGCTTTTCTCTCATAGATATTTACAAATGAAATAATTATAACATTTAATATATTAAGCACCCCACGCTTTTATTCTGAAGTGAATTATTCTGTTATTATCTTAAATTTTATTATAATTCTATTTTGAGGTATATAATTATGATTCATTGTTTGACCTTTTATTACTGTAATACAAACTCATTGTATTGAAAAATTATTTTCTAATTTTTAGTTCTGTTGCATATAAAAGCGTGTTTTTTAAACTATTATTTATTTTTCATTTTGTAGTGCGATATATCAATTAGTTTTCTGCGGACTTGTGATATTGAAATGTTTCACGAACTAATTCGTAATCTCATCATTTCATTTAAAGCTTCACTGTTGCATGGGGTTTCAGAACGCAACTACTCCGAACAAGTATCTGTCAGCCTTATGCTGAGAGTACGTCCGAAACTACACGCATGCGCAGATCGCGCACTAGCTCTTTCTCTGTTACTCTCCTACAGAAAATCTATAAAGGAATTATACTGTTTGCAGATTATTGCATTGTCATGGGTCCTTGATACGTTTGCAAAGTTTCAAAGAAATCGAATCGCTGAAAGTTGGTGAAAATTAAGCTTAAAGATTCCGTTACATACCTACATACATACATACAACCCAAGCTAATATAAAAGCGTGTTAAAAAGACACTTTATGCATGTGTTACGTACTATATTTTTTCTAGGACCGTATAAAAATTTCCCAAATTGCCAGGTTATACATGTTTTATTTATTTAAACTTATTAATTTTAATTTTTGCAGCATAGCCATTATATTGCAACAACAAATCACAGCCTCCTTATTTTTTAAGAAACTATTTTCCCTCATAACTATGAATTTATTATTTAATTTTAGAAAATTGTATGTAGGTACTTACTTTTGTAAAAATAATACTAAAACAGTATAAATTCCTTTTAATTTCTTGGTCATCCAAATTCAATATTACTATTAATTTTAAATAATTTCTAATTAATTTATTCGCAACCCGTCAAATTTTAAAACTAGTGACACATGAACTAAAAAAAATAAAGACGAAATCAAAGGTAACTTGACCGTTTGGTTCAGTTAATGTCGCGTTTACTGTTACATTGCATAAATTGATATTTAGGGTTATTGCAGTAGGCATGGTAACAAAACACTAATTTAAAGTGTAAAAAATATTCGAAGGGTTAAAAAAGTTACTTTTTTGACACTTTATGTAGTGTACTAGAATGAAGTACTTTATCTTCCTGTTAACGATGTAAAAAACTGATTTTTTTTACCGGTCGTGAAAAAATGCATATTTTTACTGGGTAGACTAGTTCTAGAAGACAGACTCGAGTTTTTGGCTGTCATTAAAAATAACATGAAATTGAATGACATTTTTAGGACGCGATATACATAGGTGAAGTGTTAATATGTTTTTATATTCCGTAAGATAAGTAGATGTATCATGCGATCGGCTTCCGTGTTAAAAAGATTTTACTGTTATGAAATATTTGGATAATTTATTATGAATGGTACTACTTTTTATATTTTGTAGACTAGGTAGCTAGTAAGATAAATGAGTTATGTATTTATTCAACTTATTTATATTAAAAATAATAAAAAAAAAATTAAATAACATCAAGGTGGAACATAAACAGTTTATTTAGCTAAATAAGGACCTGATTTTTTTTGAATGGTATATATATATATATATATATATATATATATATATATATATATATATATATATATATATATATATATATATATATATATATATATACCACATTTAATATATTAAATACTAGCAGGTAGTAATTGGACAAAGAATGTATACATTCAAAACTCGCTGACTAGCGATGGCAACGATTTATCGAAGAAGTAACATTGATGTTTCTTAAACATCGATGGTCCAATAATAAAATTAATAACAAAAAGATTTTAAAATCATAAACCTAAAAACTAAATATTTAAAAATTTATTTTCCAAGCATAATCTGCTTCTAATTCCCAACCCCTTACCGACGGCCGTAAAACAAAACAATACAAAAATAAAACTTGAATGGTATTACGGCATTTTTTACTTGCTACGAAACGTCGAGCATTACCACAAAAAATTACTGGTAAACGGCCTCTTGATTTGTAGAATCTTTTTTCAACTTGTTTATTATTATACTGATAATTAAGAAAACGTACAGAAAAAATTCATACAAAATATTGTTTATGCAGTTATAAGGTATATAAAGAAAAATGAAAATATTTTTATATCAAATATTTTTGGGTATGTACACATTTTATCGAATAACTTAAAATATATTTTTTTGGCGCTAAGCCCGTTTTTTATTTCATTTAACTTTAAAAACATGGTATAATTAATAAATGCGTTGCAAAAATAATATACCAGACTGACATTCCTGCCAATTAATTAATTCAAGATCTTTAACTAGTCCAGTGGCGTCTTAGGTCTCACAAAAACCAGTATTTCTGACAAAATAATGTAAGCCACTGATTTTTTTGCAATTTTTATATTTTATTTAAATTAAGTAAATTTAAACACAGCTTTTTTGTTACGTAATATTTTACGTAGCTGGCTTAGTTTTCAAGGGAAAAAAATTTGGCTGAATTTTTATATATCCTATCTTAAAAAACAAAAAATTTGCAGACCCATCTTTATATAAACTTTTTTGTTTATAAAATTGGCTTATAAATAAACCCTTAAGGAAACACCCAGTATACTTTATAGTAAACTCCTATTAGGTAAAATACAGAGTTTTTCGGTGAAACACAGCTGCGTTGGGGAGACAGAATGGGGAGTTAAAATTAAAAATACTTTTTACTTATAATAAGTAACATTTGAGGTTTTCTTTTTTTTGTACTCACCATCACCTAAATTTATTTTTAACTAAACAATACTTAACATAAAATTTTAATAAAAATTAAATACTTAAAAAATTAAGGTAGCTGGGGTGGCAAAAAAATCGGATTTTAAAATTAAAAATATTAAAATACTTGACAATAGTACTAGCTACTTTTGCGCATTATTAAAAATAACATTTTTCTACTATTGTATAAATAAGAAAACTTTGTGGTCCTAGCAACGCGAATGATAACGAAAGAAAATCTTCGTGGTACCTGGTTGCTAAGCGTTGCTAGCTACGAAAATAATATTTTCAGCGCCTGGACAAAAAAGTAAGAGTAAAAAAAGAAAATATGCTTGTGGGAAATATTAGGATTTATTTATAAAAAGTAACTAATTTATGACAAAATATTTTAAAAACTAGGTTAAGTATTGATATTAAAAGTAATTGTGCAATTTGAGCAATTAGCAAAAGAAATTGGAGGAATAATACTTGAATTAACAGTTTGAAAATTTGTTGTTGGGGTATCGTTATCACCTTTAACTACGTTAATATTCATATTTTTCACTGTTACTTCATTAGAGGAAATATTGGTAGGAATTTCGTGTAAAATCTTCATTGAAATTTTCACCTTATTACTATAGGATTCAGCAATATATCCCTCCGCAACAGAAGACTTCCAACCTCCATGCCTTTTTAAGTCCAAAATATCGACATCCGAAGCATTGGCAAGGAACGTAGTTGACGTTCTTCTAAAAGAATGGCCAGTGTATCTACTGATGTCTTCAAGCTTCAAAAACTTCGCAATTTCTTTAGGTACATTTGAAATAGTGTGCTTTCCAATTACTTGATTAACACATTTACCTCTTTCATAACGATACAATAAGCGCTTATCTAGAGCATTCCTTGGTCTCAGCTTAATATATTCCTGTAGAAATCTGACATAAGGACCTGAGCCTTCATCGTTGGTTACTACAAAGTTTCTTTTAACTTTATTTTTAGACTCCACTATTTTTACTATAGCCACGTCATTTCTTATTTCTACATCACTTAGCTCCATTCTGTATATTTCGTCTGTCCGGCATGCCCCAGCCACTCCCATAATGGCTATTACTTTCATTGCTAAGTAATTTTGATCAGGCGTTAAGTAAAAACTTTATGATTTCTTTTTTAAAATTATCCAAATATTTCATAACAGTAAAATCTTTTAACACGGAAGCCGATCGCATGATACATCTACTTATCTTACGGAATATAAAAACATATTAACACTTCACCTATGTATATCGCGTCCTAAAATGTCATTCAATTTCATGTTATTTTTACGACAGCCAAAAACTCGAGTCTGTCTTCTAGAACTAGTCTACCCAGTAAAAATATGCATTTTTCCAGGACCGGTTTAAAAAAAATCAGTTTTTTTACATCGCTAACAGGAAGATAAAGTAACTTCATTCTAGCACTACATAAAGTGTCAAAAAAAAAGTAACTTTTTTAACCCTTCGAATATTTTTTTACACTTTGAATTAGTGTTTTGTTTCCATGTCTACTACAATAACCCTAAATAATATCAATTATGCAATGTAACAGTAAACGACATCAACTGAACCAAACGGTCAAGTTACCTTTGATTTCGTCTTTATTTTTTTAGTCATGTGTCACTAGTTTTAAAATTTGACAGTTTACGAATAAATTTAATAGAAATATTTAAAATTAATAGTAATAATGAGTTTGATGACCAAGAAATTAAAAGGAATTTATACTGTTTTAGTATTATTTTTACAAAAGTAAGTACGTACATACAATTCAAAATTAAATAATAAATTCATAGTTATGAGGGGGAAAATAGTCTCTTAAAAATAAGGAGGCTGTGATTTGTTGTTGCAATATAATGGCTGTAGCACGCAAAGAATTCAAATTAATAAGTTTAAATAACAAATAAAACATGTATAACCTGGCAATTGGGGAAATTTTATACGGTCCTAGAAAAAATATAGTACGTAACACATGCATAAAGTGTCTTTTTTAACACGCTTTTATATTAGCTTGGGTTGTGTATGTATGTAGGTATGTAACGGAATCTCAAGCTTAATTTTCACCAACTTCCAGCGATTCGATTTCTTTTGCTTTGAAACTTTGCACACGTATCAAGGACCCATGACAATGCAATAATCTGCAAACATTATCCCGTTATCCTGATTAGGATCGCTAGGATAAATAAATTCTTGGATAGATTTTCTGTAGGAGAGTAACAGCAGAAGTAGCTAGTGCGACCCGCGCATGCGCGTAGTTTCGGGACGTACTCTCAGCATAGCAAGGCTGACAGATACTTGTTCGGAGTAGTTGCGTTCTGAAAACCCCATGCAACAGTGAAGCTTTAAATGAAATGATGAGATTACGAATTAGTTCGTGAAACATTTCAATATCACATGTCCGCAGAAATTAATTGATATATCGAACTAAAAATAAAAATAAAATAGTTTAAATACTTTTATATGAACCAAATTAGAAAATATTTTCATTACAAAGAGTTTGTATTACAGTAATAAAAGTCAAACAGAATCATAATATATACTCAAAAGAATTATAATAAATTAAGATAATAACAGAATAATTCACTTCAGAATAAAAGGTGGGTGCTTATTATTAAATGTTATAATTATTTCATTTGTAAATATCTATGAGGAAAAAGTTATGAAAATAGTAAAATGCACCCCACGCTTTTTACTGTGAAGTGAATTATTCTGTTGTTATCTTAAATTTTATTATAATTCTATTTTGAGGTATATAATTATGATTCATTGTTTGACCTTTTATTACTGTAATAATAAACTTTGTAATGAAAAAATTATTTTCTAATTTTTAGTTCGGTTGTATATAGTGTTGCGTTTTTTTAGTTTAAACTATTATTTATTTACTCATGGGATTGGCTTAATTTGCCTACAGCTCGGGCTGTTAAATTTCCCATTCGTAAAAAATGGCGTATACGCACGGTAGCTTATTATCCATCCCGCCCTCTGTTATAGAAATGAACGCCTACACTGTACTGATAAGAACCAAAATACTTTGGAAAGCGTCTGCGTTTGGTGATCTCAATTAACTCCGAAGAAAAACTCTTGGCTGGTGTGAAAATCTGCATAGCCAGATCTCACAGTGCTTGATGATGCTTCTGCAGCAAAGGAAAACCGAGCAGCAAGGGAGCTTCAGCTCTTTCTTTATTTTTGTATAATGATTTAAACTGCTTGTCAAGAATTTTTATTTTTACAAGTATGTATTTACCTAAATAGCAAAATAAATGAACATTTTATCCTGGGCAATACGAACTAAATATTGTGAACACCTATATAAAAAAGTATACATTTTGGGAAATTAAAAATATACATTTTGGAATTTTAAATAAGAAGATACATTTTAATTAGGTTGCTTAACATTGGGAATTTTGCTAAATAAAGATATACGTGAGGTGTCAATGTTTTAAAAGCATAAATTAAACAATTTTCAGTTACTC
>JACEGR010008839.1:0-32441 GCA_014170235.1 Listronotus bonariensis
AACTGGAATACACATTTGACACCTAATAGTGGTGGTTTTGTCAAAGCTTATCATAATTTTTTACAAGCGCAATATCTGGAAAATAGTAGGCTCAGGGAAAAGTTATAGGAATAATTTTTATAGAGAATTTTTAGATCTACAACTTTTGTCCATAGTACTTTTTCGATAAAACCTACCTTTTCAAAAACCTAAAATTTTGACATTTGACCCGGTTTTTCTAGCTTTTGCGTCACTTTTTTTTGTCGGAAGTTTACCATGAGACGATTTCGGCCCGTTTTGGTACCCCAGTTTGGTTGGTTAAATGCCTACCAACCAATTTCGGGTGTCAAAATAGTGACATCACGCCAACTTTGGTACCCTGTTTGGTTTGTCAAATGCTATACCGTGGCTTGTGGGTCGGTAGATCGGTTTGGTATGCTCTCATCCTTTTCTAAAGCTGTTGGTCTTACTCTAAATTTTATTTCTTTAATAATAAAACATAATATTAATAGTTGCAAATATTTTAATTTAAATATTGCTGTTAAATAAACAATTTTATAAAAACCAATAAACCGTTAGGTAGGTTCTTCTTCTATTTACCTACCAAAAATGTACTAAACGAATTCGGATGCTACCATACACTGACGTAACGGTTGTGACGTAAAACATACCAATTGTTACCTACCAAAGTCGGAGTACCAAAACGGGCCGAAATCGCCTATGGTGTTTTACATATAATTTTTAAAAGTTATGCCAAAAATGGTAATAATTTTATAGTAACGAAACCATAAGACTCTAAATTGACATGTTTGGAATGTAGAAGTGGGCGAACGCGTCACTTTTTTGTCGGACGATAGGGGTTGTAATACACAATAATTTCGTTAAAATCAAAAATAAGAGTGTTTTTATAACAAACCCTAAACGCTCAGAAATGACATGTTCGAGAGGAGCGTAGGGATTAAAGCGCCGCTTCCATATATGGCGGTATGTATATTCGTGGTAGACTCGTCAAAAGGATCCCCCTAAATAGGTTTTAAAAGTGTTATTACCAAGAAGTCCATTTCATTGATGGCCCAAGGTCTATACGTACGGCCCTGATCTAGCTCCTCCGTCAAAAAATGTAAATGTATGGGATGTACGCAGAGAGGATGATAACTCTCGTATTAAGTTTGCATGCCACATAGGGTCCGTTTATATATATATTTTTCAAATCCTATGTCAATGCCATTTGTTACCATGTGTTCCATATGTAATATTCCTCTTTCTCTTGAAAACTCTTTGAACTTCTCTTGCCCCAATGAAAAAGAAAATTGACTGGTTGATTGAATTTAAAGATATCTTCATCATATTGTCAAGAACAGCTACGTATGACGAAAAGGTGTTTAATTTGAAAATTTGTATGTTAAAATAACTAATGCTCATAAGATACAATAGCCTTACAACCTAAAAAAACATGTTCTAAGATAAGCGACTTCATGCAGCTTTAAAAATATTTAGTAACTATTAATCCGATTGTAAAGATTGGTCACCTCAGAAGTACAGACCAGTTTAAAGTTTTCATTGCTTAGGAAAATTCATAAGGACTGCTTTAGCTTGCTTAAAGGAAGATTACCTTTAGTTGATATCTTCTTTGCCAGTATTTCTGCTAAAAACAATGTGTATTTTTCTATTCACATCTGTTTTTAGTCCATCACTCATGCTTTTTGAGTTGTGCCAGTGGCAGCCGGTACTAAAGGGCGCAGGAGAATGTGCCCAAAATTCAAATAAACAAAAAAAAGATTTTGTTGTATAATTTAATTTCAGATATTCCTATTAAAACACTTCTAAACACTCTGCTCAAAACTTACTTCTAAATTACTTACGCGTCAACGCCTAAAAACACAACCCATATAACATTTTTTGCCGGCAAGGCATTGGCAAAAAGGTATCAAGAAGACATCAAAATGGGCAATTGGCCGTTATTAGGCCACATGTGGCAGAAAATGTGATGGCATTTATCATTAATAAGTTATGATGAAAAAAATGCGTTTAGGATGATGGCATCCATCATTAATAAGTTATGCTGAAAAAATGCATTTAGGATGATGGCATCCATCATTAAAAAGGTTTTGGCAAAAATATGCCTTTTAGATGATGGAATTACATTATTTTTTTCCTAATGACAATAAAATGCATTTTTTACCGTCCAGGGAACTAAAATGTGCATAAATAATGCACATGCATAATGTGTGTTTATGTACAGGGTGTCCTATATAAAATTAAATATTATAATTTTGGAAAAATCATAACATTTTCCGCAAAAATGTACATTCACTGTACGTACATATTGCACGTCTGATGTACGTACGTACTGTACGTATCATGCACGTACATTTTCTTTGACTATGTACCTATTATGTATGTACATTTTCTTTAATTATAGAAGTAAGGTGGACGTAATTAAGCAAAAAAATAAAAATTTGAAAATCGACAACGTACAGGGTTTTCATTTATATTTTACCTACTTCTACCTATAACCAAGAAGGATAGAAAAAACGTCCTGTATAAAGGTTTCTCTTGTATAGGCTCTATATACAGCGTGTCTACGTTTGGCATCATATGGGAAACTTTTTATTATTGCTTTTATAAAAAGTTACTCTTTATAAAAAGTTCTGCATGGTCTAAAACTTAAAATGCAATCATCAGATATCAAATTGTATCAGTCATTTACGAGATTGACCAAAAATGTAATTTTTGCCCAAGAGTAAATTACCAGTATGTTTGCTAATATCAAAAATTGTTATATAGAAAAGATGTGTATAATTCAAAATTACCCCTAAATATGCAATTGTGTTTATTTCTATAAAGAAAAATATTTTTATTTTTTTATGCGATAATGCTGAAAATTTAGGTTTGTACATTAGTGCACTACATTCCACTAATGTACAAACGGTTAAATTTTCTCAATTTTCGCATAAAAAAATATCGGTTTTTTTTTAGAAATGAACAAAATTTTATATTTTGAAGTAATTTTTAATTCTAAACATCTTTTCTTTATAACAATTTAGGATATTGGGAAAAATACAGGTACTTTCATCTTGAGCAAAAATTACATTTTTGGCCAGACCGACACAATTCGATATTTGTGATAATTGTATTGTAGGGTTTTCGACTACGCAGAACTTTTTATAAAGAATGGTTTTTTTCGAATGAATAATAAAAAAATTTCCCATATGACGCCAACTTAATTACCTAGACACCTAGTATCTTAAAGTACATACATAAGACGTATTAGATATACGTACATAAGATGTTCAATTTAGATCCCTGGACGTAATGACGTTAAATGGTTCTAAAATGTACGTCTTATGTACGTATTTTAAAGTACATACATATAAGACGTACATTTTAGATCCCTGAACGTAACGGCTTAAAATGGATGTAAAATGTACGTATTCTGTACGTACTGTGCTGATTGGGACGTTTCTGTTTTTCAGGGCCCTGGATCGTAATTAACGAAGATGTAAAAAGCTGAGAAGTATATACCTAGGCGACTAGGCCCACAAAGACTTATAATTAAATAAATTTAGAATTTTAGTTTTAAAAACTCCATTATTAAACGTTTCCCCTTTTTTTTTAATATTTGTGTAACTGGACATGTCCTTTTTGAATGAATACTTCTCAACTATCTTGAAGCAACACATCGCAAACAGACTGGGCGCCGATCAGTCGCGTAGATTGTCTGATGATCGATTTTTGCAAACTTTTGACAAAATACTTATATTGTAGTGAATGGGATCGCTTAACTCAAAATAGCTTAATTTGCTCTTTGCCTCAAAAAGATGGTTTGTAGTTTGAAAAATTATTTAACATACTCCAGTGAGTGTTTATAATCTTAAAGGAAAGTATTTATTTTCGGGTAAGTTATAAAAATAACTGTATATAAAACATTTCGTTAATTTTAAATTGTATTTTAATGAGAACGATTGCAAAGAAAATGCCTGTAAGGTTAAAAAATGGATCCATATAAAATGGTAAAAATATAATATATAAAAAAATATTAAAAATATTGTAATTTTATAAAATTATAAAGGTAAAATATTGGCCATAAATAACTCAGTCGATGCCACTAAAATATTTTCTAAAATTTAGTAACTACTTCTTTAGCAAATAGAAACACCAGAAGTTTACATTGTCATGCACCTATTTTTGTTAGTTCACAAGTATTTATACCAACTTTATTAGTAAATCAGTTTAATTGAAAAGTATTTATTAAAAAAAAACGTTGAAGTCAGTACCGGATTAAGATTATCTGATGCCCTAAGCAATCCACTTCTGTGTGGCCCCCGGCTATGCAACCTCTAAACATTAATTTTTCGTTTAAAATTTTAAGAAACATAAAAAGTTCTCACGTTTATAAAACCAAAATTTATTTTGCGTTTCAAATTTGTAAAAAGCAAAAAAGGTTCCTCATCTTTTAAAAACCCACACAAAATGCTTTTTGTTTCTTTTGTACTCTTTATAGTGCCCCAACAACGTGAATCCTCAAGCAGTTGCTTAATTTGCATATAGGTTAATCCGGCACTGATTTAAATCATTGCTCATCAGGGTGCTACAGATTGTTGTTAAGAAAATTTAAGGGTTGATTCTACACCAGAAAATATAACTAACCAGAACAAACCAGAAAATATAAAGAAAATTTTATAGAAACACGGGACTGCAAAATTTTTCATTCGGGGTTCAAAAATCTGAAACATTTTGAAAAAACTAATTTTAGTAAAAATTTTAGACTGCGTATAAAACCTAATTTAATAGATTTTTAAGTATTTATTGTTGTTGTTACATAATTGCTAATAAAAATTGTAAAACCTAATTTTTAATTAAAGATGTTCCCGAAATTCTTCTTTAATTGCCTAAAAACATGCAATTTAGTGCAATTTATTTATTTTTTTCTAAAACAAACAAGATACCAAAATAAAAATAGAAGAAATAAATGCCGTATTTTTATTTGCTTAATTAAAAAGAAAAATATTTTACATACATTTACACAGTCAGTGGCGTACCGTTTCTTTGTTAGAAATATTCCTTTATTTGCCGCTCCAGACGCCTTGCCCCTATTGCCATAAATAACAATGCTCAGTGGATGGTATTTATTTGGGTACACGCCAAAATAACATTAAAAGTACTAAAAACAAATTTATTTTTACCATACATTCCCGGACTATTAAATAAAATTCAACGAATAGGACATAAATTTAATATTCGCACAATCTTTAAAACACAAAACACTGTCAGATCTCAATTAACAAAAACAAAACCATATAACTTAAATGAAAATACAAAAAAATGTCATTTATAAAACACCTTGCGAATGCAATAAGTTTTATATAGGTGATACTTGTAGACCATTAGCCAAACGCATAAAAGAACACAGATCATACATTAAAAACACAGAATTTCATAAATTAAAAATCTGCCAACACGCATTTGATAACAAATCATAGAATAAACTGGGATGCTTCGAGCATTTTAGCAAAGGAAACTTGTTCTAAAAACGCAAAATCAAAGAAAGTGCGTATATATTATTAAATAAAGATAATTATGTAGCATCAATTTCAGTTAATTTAAATAACACTTGGTTGCCTTTGCTTGATACCGAAGTATCTTCAGGAAGACTAAAAATTAGCTAACTATTTACCTTTTTTGTAAAATAAACAATCAATACACCAGCAACCAGTTATCTATGTCACTATGACACTATAACCAAACATACATATTTTAACATTTATTGTCAAAGATTTCAGAATATCCTAAAAAAAAGATACAAATTTTAAATTTTAAAACCTTAATAATAGGAAATTTTTATTTTCATTATTTTTATTCCATTTATCTTGACAACGGTGGCAGATTTACCACCGAAACGTCGATTTTAATTATCTTTTTACTTGTTAAATTTTTTAGTTACTTTTAATGTTATTTTGGCGTGTACCCAAATAAATACCATCCATTAAATGAATCCGCTATAGAACATATCTTCAACAATGCTCAGGTAAAACAAAATTGGGTAAATTATATTAAAGATATTTAAAAAAAAGTTAACACCCTGTATATTGAAAACGATAAATTTTCAGATCCACGTTTACATCAACTTTTCTTTATTTTCATTAGTACAATCTGCCCTTAAATTTTCTTAACATTCTGTAACACCCTGTAGGTATATTAAACATTTTAATGTATCAAATTATAACTTTTGGGCCTAGAAATATATTTTGTAATAATTCCCTTTTTTAAATGAGAAAAATCGAAAATCATTTTGGACATTTTTGTCTACTTTTGGTTGAATTTTGACTGTTTTATTATGGTAGGGGTGCCCAAGAGGGACCGATCGTAAAAAACAAAAATATATTCATCAGAAATTTTCGAGCGCGTCAGATTAAGATGGGGTAAGTTAATTACATGCTAAACAGTGTAAAGCGGAGAGCTATAAAGTATTAAAAAAGTCATTTTGACACTCTCGAGCGTGACTATTTTTTTTTATTTGAAGAAAATAATTTGAGGTTAACGAAAAATATATAATCCGATACGACCCGAACGATATCTACAAGCCGAAATAATAACAGTATTTTTTGACATATTTAAAAATATATAGCTGCTTCCCGCCAATAAAAAGGTATACATTATATAATTTTTTTCTTTTTATTATCTAAGCTAACCTAATAGGTCTTTATAACGCTCAGACAAATTTCCATTTAGCATTGTCGGCTCCCCTACTATTATGTGTTTTTACGTTTTTATGATTTAAAAGTCTTTTTACTTTCGTATGCCCAAATTCGAAAAGAAGTAAGTTACTTATTAATAAGTTTTAATTCTTTACTTTTTAGTGAGTTTTAATAACCAATTTATGCAAAAACTTATGTTCTCTGTAAAATCTGCCGGGTACGACATTTAAGAGAAAAAGCAAAATAACTTTTTAACAGCCTTGCTAAATTGCACATGCATATACGTTAGGTGTCCGTTATTTTCCAAATCGATTTCTTTTAGCGATCCTCCCCTGACTTTTTTGTTTATAGCCTAAAAAAATATATATCTATGTAAAAATGCTCTTAATTCCTGATTCGAGCCGTGCCGAAATCAAGTTGCTTTTTCCCATTAACATGGGATTTTTGGACTTTTTTCTTTTATTTTTTTTCAGACAAAAAAATGGAAAAATCTACTTATTGCAAATTCTAATTGAAAATTTGACGCTCTATAAAAAAGTTTTTCTACGAATTTTTCGGTTAAGTCACTCCTTTAAGAGATATTTACCGTCAAACGTTGAGTTAAAATTGATTTGTGGCCTTTCTCGGCAATTTAATAGTAAACCGGCATTATTTAAATAGAACACTCTGTATATAACATTACCATTAAATAGATATTTTAAAGAGCTTTAAGGAAATACTACATTTAATATGTCTATCTTTCTCGCTATCTCTTTTAGTTTAAAAATATTGTCATTTAAATCTTAAAATTATGTTTAATTTCCATTATATCTTCAGCTCTAAACATATAAGCACTATTAGTGTCAAAGATAAAATAGATATACGGATGACCGTATTTACAAAACTATAAGAGATGAACATATCAAATGTGGAATTTTCTTAAAGTTCTTTAAAATATCTATTAAAGGTAATGTAATTTACCGAGTGTTTTATTTAAATAAATAATAGTTAAAAAAACTAAAAAACACGCTTTTATATGCAACCGAACTAAAAATTAGAAAATAATTTTTCATTACAAAGAGTTTGTAACTTCAGAGTAAAAAGCGTGGTGTGCTTAATATATTAAATGGTATAATTATTCTATTTGCCAATATCTATGAGGGAAAAGTTATGAAAAATAGTAAAATGCACCCCACGCTTTACTCTGAAGTTACAAAGTCTTTGTAATGAAAAATTATTTTCTAATTTTTAGTTCGGTTGCATATAAAAGCGTGTTTTTTAGTTTTTTAAACTATTATTTATTTTTAATTTTTTAGTTCGATATATCAATTATTTAAATGCTACAGTTTATTCACTAAAAATTCCTTCGCCATTTTTGTCAAGAAAAACATAGCATCTGTACAGGAATTTTTTATCCTAACGTTCCTAATCAGGATAACGGGATACTGTTTGCAGATTATTGCATTGTCATGGGTCCTTGATACGTGTGCAAAGTTTCAAAGAAATCGAATTGCTGGAAGTTGGTAAAAATTAGGCTCAAAGATTCCGTTACATAGATAGATAGTTATAACCCAAGTTAATAAAAGCGTGTTAAAAATGCCGGTTTTCTATTAAATTCCGAGGATTGCCACAACTCAATCTTAACACAACGTTTGACGGTAAATAACTCTTAAAGGGGTGACTTAATCAAAAATTCGTATTGGAACTTTTTGTAGGGCGTTAAATTTTCCATCAGAAAATGTAATGAGTATATGTTTCCATTTATTTTTGTCTGAGAAAAAGAAGTCAGAAAATCCCATGTTATTTAAATGGGAAAAACAACATCATTTAGGCACGGTTTAAATTAGGAAATAAGAGCATTTTTAAAATGGATATTTTTTTAGGCTATAAACAAAAAGTTCAGGGAGCGATCGCTAAAAAAGATCGGTTTGGGAAATAATGGACACTTTAATATACGTGGTATTGGCTGGTAAAGTACAGAGAAAACTATATGCCCTATTATCTATTTTTCCTTAGAAATAAAATGTTTCTTCGTCTATAATTTTTTTTTGACAGGTGGTGAATGTGCTAACATTTAAATGTAACGTGGAGCCATGTAGTGATGCCAGACGAAACGTGGAGCGACCGGAAAAATTCGGGATATCGCTTGTAAGTTTGGCTAGTGGCTGTTTTTTAAGGGGGTTAGGTTAATTCTGTATAGAAGGAACAGTTTAAAAATGTAAATTCGGTGCTCTTTGATAAGAAAAAAATCACAAAAAATTTAATGCAAATAAATCGGCATGCTTGTCTTCGCGGCCGCCTTTGCTATATTTCTTTTATGATATGCCGGTTGATGCAGGTGGTCATTGCACTATGGGATAGAAATTAATTTTTTGGACAAAATTCTGAAACTTACCAATCTAACTTAAAATGAGGTGCTTTTTACTGGAAAAATATTATAAATTATTACAAATGCTTTTTCGAAACCTAAAACTTATTATATGTTATTATAAATTTACACCCCACTTAACATTATTATTTTTTATTGTACAAAATAAACTAAAATGTCAGCTTGTTTGGTTAATTCGGTAGTATTCTAATCAGTAATCCGATGATTATTATCTCATATGATATACAGGGTACGACAATAGGTATGATTTTTCAAAATGAAATACCCTGAATATTATATCACCACCAAAAAATATTTTAAAATGCTTTAGAAAAATACTACATTTGATGTGTCTATCTCAATTAGTTTCGGAAATATGACCATCCAAATCTGAAAAATAATTTTAAATTATCCTTACAAGCGTAATAGAGATACATCTTCCCAACTTTTTTATTTTTTAACGTATAAAATAAATAATAACACTGTTTTGTTGGGTAGATTCTGTAGAATCCATATCTTTCATCAGAATGCTTTTATCTTTTAGGATATACAGTGTAGGACAAAACATATTAAATTTTAAAATGGAAAACCTTGTAAATTATAAAAAATCTTGTAGCTGTCCTTACACTCAAAAGTAGCAAAAAGTAGAAAGGCAATTGTAAGTACAAAAACTGATAAAGAAAAAGGTAAAAAATCTTTGACAAAAGCTTCAAGACTTCGCGAGACTGCATCGGAAACAGAACAATAGCTCTTATTATTTAAACTCTTTTACTTTTTTTAGTAAACAATGCTAATAATAAACTAAGAGATTAAATGTTGTATATTTATGTTTACTTAAAATACATTTTCAAGTTTCTTATTACCCCAATAGAAGTCGTCATATCCTTTTATAATTTTGCGTACATGTAGTTTGGAGTATCTACTTTAAAATACACAGCATGAGCCATTAAAATTTCAAAGTTGCTTTTTGTCCAAAATAATGGATTTCTATCCCACAGTGTATTGGCGCGTGGCTGTAAAGGGTAGCGGCGCCTTTGTATAAAATATTCGGATTGCAGGCGGCCGTTTTTATGTTTTTTTGTATTACTTTCAAAGGGTACCGAATTTGCGCTTTTAAAATGTTCTTACTATACTCAAAAAGGTACATTTTTATGAAAAAATTTTGGCGACACAGCCAATATTTATTAATAAAACTCAATGGCACGTTAAACTATAATATTAAAAGAATATTGTGTAAAATTTTATTACAAATTTTTAATAAATACGGCAATTACGCCAATTATTTGCTTCTCCAAAAAAGGTGAATTGCGGTGACCATCATATCTCAGTGCTGGATCATGTGAAAACAACAAATTTAAGTTTGTTCATTAGGGGGTGGGGGAGGGTTTAAAATTTAATTTTTTTACTTTTTGGGAGCAATTTAAAGTGAAAAACGCAACTTTTAAGAAAAATATAAGCCTAGTTGTTTTTATTAAAATTAGAAAAATGGAAAACCCTAAAAACTCTACAGCGTTACCGCAAAAAAATATTTAAAGAAATAGTGGTAAAAATTTCAAACAGATCGATGCAGTAGTTTTGGAGTTATGATGGTCACTGACTTTAGAAACGTGATTTGTGGGAAAAACGCTTTAAAGTTAACTTCGTACATGTCATAAGAGTCATGGATAAGATGGTTACTTAAATCTCCGTATCTTCGTTAATATTGCTTCGATTATTCTCAAATTTTTACACAGTATTCTAAAAATGTTCTTTATTTAGAAAACGTTTTTTAAAAAAATGTAAAAAAGTTTAAAAACCGTATTCTCCCCTTAAATTTATTTTATATCTTGGCGGTGTAATCATCATAATGTAGGAATTTGGGCGAATTTGTTTTTGATATTTTAGTAATTCCATACAACCGCACAAATGCAACATGCAAAAGGGTTTTTCAAAAGTTTATTTATTAAAAATAAATGTTTAAAATTAGAATTGTATACAAATTTGGTAAATGTATTGCTTTGCACATTTTTTCACACTCACAGAATATAAAAGCATAATATTATACAGGGTGTTTCCTAATTAAGATATGAAAATTTAAGGGTGTATTCTTAAGCCACTTTTATGAAAAAAAAGGTCATATAAACACAGGTTCGGAAATGCTTTGTTTCTAAGATACTGGGTGTTAAACTTAAAAAATAAAATCGGGTTTTTAATAATATCTTAAATAGGCCGTATCCGATTTTAATAAAATTTGGCTCTGGTATTTTTTTTTTGTATCTTTTTGACATCCCACAAAGGTCTATGCCTAAATACCAGAGTACCGTGGGTGTTGGGTTATGAGATGTTTAACCCATCGTTCCCCCTGTTCCGTCAACGTTGTTCAAGCACTGAAACATGCAGTTGCATTTCACAGCACCTTTTAGACAACGCGGTAGTGCCACCACGGTCGTTATTTTTAAATAACTACTACCTAAAATAATTTGGTAAACTAGGTAGTTTATTAGGCTCTAAAATAATTTTAATTAGTGGCTGCGTGGGACGCACATTAGCTTATATTATTGACAAAAAATGTACGCCACTGACTTTATTTAAAACTTTTTTTTTTCCGGATGAAACATCTAAAAATACAACTTTTTGTGTCTTCATATTTTACGTTACGTTACTTGGTTTTCCAGAAAAAAATAAAATCCGCAAAACTGCATAAACCTGGACCATACAATGGCATTTTTTTTCTTTTAAAAATTAAGTATTATAACTTCTTATTAGCAGTTATGTAACAACAAAAATAAATACTTAAATAAACAAGGTTTATATCTAGTCTAACAAATTTTACTAAAAAAAGTGTTTTAAAAGTTTTGAAGTTTTTTGAAAAGTTTAATACCCTGTATCTGGAGAACGAAAAAATTTAAGGACTTTTAAAAAAGTTTTTTTATAAAATTGACTCAGGAATACGCCCCTAAATTTTCTTACCGCTATTAGGAAACAATCTGTGTATAAAGTTTCTGATTCTATGGTAGAGGCAATGAAAGTCAAAAAATTAGTATAAATTTGATGACGAGGAAAACATTGATGTCAGTTCTGTGAAATAGATGTCTACTTAATTTAAAATGGTATTAAAGATGGTATACATGTTTAGGGGCTTCAAAAGTTTTAAGGTCATTTTTGTCAATGCGTGGAAAGGAGAAGTGATTAAACAAAGATTGTTGTCTTGTAAACATTTCTTAATACGGTCACGCATCTGTCCCGCTTTGTTGTTACCCTATTGCCTCCTAAACCCTTTGAAGGGTAAACGTGTATATAGATTAGGGTTATTAAGTTTTGCAAAGTTTTTCTTTTTTTTTTTTTTTTTTTTGGTTGCTCAAGCAAAATTTTATTCTACATGTAGAAAGAAAAATTCCCACCAAGTTTAAGCTCTTATATTAATTTTAAGTACTTCTTACCATTTGGATTTGAAGTTTTCGCATTTAAAATGCTTGTAAAAAGATTTTTTTAATTTCTAAAGCCTTTTTTTTACTATTTTGCAAATTGTTTTGATGGACCTTACGGCATATTTCACGCTATTTGAAATTGCTTAGTGTTAGTGTTTTTTTTTTTGTGTAACCTCTATCTGGTTCGCCGGTAGGAGTGGTCAAAATACAATTTTTAAATAAAGTTTTTTTTCCAATTTTTTGAGCAAACGGCAAAAAATAAGAAGAAAAGAGGATCGGTTTATCAAAAATTGTTCTCCGAGCAATATTTAAGGAATTTACGGCTATTTATACGACTTGAAACGTAAGAAATTGGTAATCATGCTACACTACTCAAAAGAATTATCTCATATGTTCAATTAATTTTTTATGATGTGCTGTTGAAAGGGAGTAGTCAAATTTGTGATTATAAAATATCAGAAATGGGTAAGGGCATACATTATTCACAAATGAGATTTCTCCCTTTAAACAGCTCATTAAATAAGGCGATTAAAAATTATTCATTTTTTTTATCACCCCGTAGGATGTATTGCTAACAGTAAATAACAACGGTTACGCCAAAGTTATAGCTTCACCTTTCTTTAACATTTTCTTTTTTTAATTGTCTTAATAACTTAATCATTAAAAGAGTTATGGTTATGTGGTTATTAAATCAAAGCATTTTTGTATTAAAGCTTATGAAAGAAATCGAGCATATGCGATAATTTTTTGAGTAGTGTATTTAAATTTTCCTCTTTTGTTAATTACTTACATATGCCCTTACAATAAGATTTTTAAGTAAAAATAATTTCTGTGAGTTTCACAAAAAAAAACACTAAAACAAGTTCAAATAGCATGAAATATGCCGTAAGGTCCATAAAGCAATTTACAATATACACTACTCAAAAGAATTATCGCATATGCTCGATATCTTTCATAAAGCTTTAATACAAAAATGCTTTGATTTAAATGGCCATAATCTCTTTTAATAATTAAGTTATTAAGACAGTTAAAAAGAAAATGTTAAGAAAACGTGAAGCTATAACTTTGATATTAACCGTTGTTTTTTACTGTTAACAATACATCCTACAGGGTGATAAAAAAATTGACAAAATGAATAATTTTTAATCGCCCTATATAATGTGCTGTTAAAAGGGAGAAATCTCATTTGAGCATAATAATGTTATACCCTTACCCATTTTGATATTTTATAATCACAAATTTGACTACCCCCTTTCAACTAGCACATCATAGGGCGATTCAAAATTAATCGAGCATATGGATAATTCTTTTTGAGTAGTGTAGTAAGAAGTGACTAAGCATTAGAAATTAAAAGGAAAAAAAATACATGCACTTAAAATTAAAAATAAATAAATAAATAAATAAATTTAAATGGTTAGTACCTAAAATATGGTGGAATTATTTCTTTTCTAAATGTAGAATCAAATTTTGCTTAAGCACCATGAAAAACAAAATCTTTTGTGGATATGAATCACCCCAAATATATACTCATATTTCCTAATATGTCGTTATAATTAAATTAAATTAAATTTGTCAAAATTTGACGCGTCTCAGTCTATAGGACTAGGGTGTGTGTGAATATTGTTCGAATCAAATATTAATATTTGATTCGAAATTCGAATCCAATAATTTAAATGTCCGAATTATTCGACGAATACCCGAAAAATTTCAAAAATTTCGAATAATAACTTGAAAATGGTTGAATAATTCACGAATAATGTGATTTATTAACTAATTATTAAAATATGAATGGATTCTTTATTTTATCTAATTAAGATTCAATAACATCGGGCATCAAAATATTCTACTGACCCATAATATCCTTTTTGATTAAAAATTAATTATCCGAAGAAGACAATTGCTCAATTTGAATATATTTATCTCAGTGAGTACAAAAAATCCAGATACTATTAATACTATTATACTAGCAAGAGATATTTGATCTTTCCAATTTATCTTACTTTTTATAACTTTAAATTACTTTTAAAAAAATTTATGAGAACAAAGTTTATACCACACACACACCGAAAAAGATGAACTTGATTTAAAAACCAAAATCTTGACTTCAGAACACCATCCGGAAGAAAATACATTTCTTGAATCAAAACAAAAAGGATAAAAATTCTTAATCTTAGAAAAATATTTGAGAACAAGAATATTTAATGGTTCAAATAAAATGTATATTATTTGTCAGACTTTATATTTAAATATCAAACATAACAATTTCTTAAATTCAGTATCCTTATCGATTATTCGAAATTTCTCGAATTATTCTAATTTTTGAATTATTTGGGAACTTTCGAATAATTCGAATTTACGAATTATTTCAGATTTGAGTTTCGAATCGAATATTGATAGTCGATTCGATACAAATAATTCGTAAGTTAGAATTATTCGCACACCCTAACAGACCGTAAGCCAGATGCAAAATTTTGTCAGTTATTTTTCTTAGTCCATAACTCGTAAAATGCTTTAAGAGGGTTGTAAATATATCGTTGTAGCGTCAGCTGCTTCTCCGATAGTGGAATTTTACAGGGTGCTCCAGAAAAAGATCAATATTTAACTTGTGTTTTTCTAAATGGGACACCCTGTATGTAAATTCATTTTTGGATTGTAGTAGTAAATATATTTTAAGTTTTATAAGCAATCCTCTATACCACCACTGAAAGGTTTTTAAGATATTTAGAATTTTTTAAAAATCATTATAAAAACAAAATTTTATATATCCTACCTACTTCAGCTTGACTGTTTATATTTTTTTAGATTACTAGAATATTATGAGTACAATAACCTACATTAATTATTTTTAATTAAAAATTATACAGGGTGTTTAGTAACTAATATTTACTATTATATTAATTTCTGGACTCCTGTATAATTTTTAGTAAAAAATTGAAACGTAGGTAATGGTACAGATCAATATACTAGCAATCTAACATAATATACAAAGTCAAGCGTAAGTAAGGTAAGACATATTAAAATTTAATTTTTCAAGAATTTTTAAAAAATCCCAAATATCTTTAAAACTTTAGATTTTTGGTAGAGGTATCGCTGATAAAATTTACATTATTTTTATTTCCACAATCCAACCTGAACTAATATAAAGGGTGTTTCAATTAAACAAACAAAAGTTTAATATGAATCTTTTCTTTGAAGCACCCTGTATAATTCCACCATCGGTGCCTCAGCTGACGCATTTTACGAGTTATGGACTAAGAGGAAATTGGTCACGAAAATCTGTCGCTGGCTCACGAACCAATAGTTTTACCTTTACAATAATTTAATTTAAATGTTTTTTTATAATTTTTAGTGTAGTCTACGTTTTTTGGTGCTAATATTCCTTCTTTTGTGCTCTACAAGTGCATAGAATGTGATTGTAGGAAAAAGTCTCGTACCTCATTTTCATCACAAACATCAGAGGAATCTTTTAGAGGCCGTAAGTAAATGACATTTATTTGATAAACGATGTTGTAATTGAATATAAAAGGCGTACAGAAAATTTCAGTATAAACTTATATGACGTATTTCGGACGTCAAAATACAGTGGCGTAGTTACATGGGCGGTGTGGGTGCAGTGGCGACGCCAGCGTTTTGGTTTTGGGGTGGCCAAACGGGAGCCGAAATTTTTTGAAGGGGAGGGGACAAGTGACTTTCGTAGTTGTCTTGACAACCAAATAAAAAGGCCTCAAGCTACAAAACACACACTAAATGCTTCTTTAAAAAGTTTACTACCTCTATTAATATTTTTTAGAATAACTCTTCTTCTCACATTACGCCTGCCAGGGGGAGCCAAATATATTTTAGGTGGGCCACACATGGCACCTCTAGCGTCACCACTGTGTGGGTGGTCGCCTACACCCTCGCGTCTTAGGGATCTCGCAGTGAAGGGGCCTCGCAAAGGGGTCAAAAATAATGCTACCTCAAACCTAAAAAGTATTGTCAACCATTTTAGCACCGTTTAGTGTTTGTAGGTGTATCGACGAATGCTTTTTTTTGGTTGTTATATATTCAGAAGCTCATGTTCATGCAAGACAAGCAATAAGTAAACGTGAAATAAACGATACAGTTTCTTCAATTTTTTTATCTGACGACTTTTTTGTCATTATTGTTGCCAAGACGACTTCAGCCACGCTACTCCACTGTTAAAATAGGTCAATTTATCCGTTGGATATAATTGAAATAGTTTCCTTGCTGACAAAAAGCGTCAATTTTATGAAAGAATTAGTTTTCGAAATTTTATTATTTATTATTAGGTATATTAATAAAAATATCGTACAAGAATTAAAAAGAGGAGTACCTACCCAGTGCCAGATTATGATTATGTAATGCTCCAAACAACCCACTTCTGTTGCTTCCCCTATCCATAAGTAAAATAGCATCGAATAGAAGGACACAGCTAAAAGAGGTCCTTATCTGCATAAAAGCACAAGTTATGTTTTGTCTGTTATAGCAATTTCTGCGTATGGAATTTTATTTGTAGGCCTGGCCAAAATGTCACATAGAAAAAAATTTACTGACCAAAAAAGAATGTCCTTATCTCTATAAAACCACATATTTCTGCCAGCAATTTTTTGTGCTTTTTATGGTCCCCGCTCTCCTCTCCCCTTCTAGCACGTAATGCACAAAGCAATTTCTTAGTTTGCTTATAGGTTAATCCGGTACTGTACCTACGTGATTTTTTGCAAGCACCCGTTATTTAAAGTATCTAGGTTTTACAAGAATTTTAGGTTGGCTGATTTTTTGATATGTTGTTTCCCCTCCTCTTTCGGGTAAATCTTCGGCTGTCTGGCTGGCGGTAGCGGTTGCGTTGGCGCTCAGCATGACATTGACATTTAGAGCTGTTACTTATATATCAAAAAATGCAAACCTTGGTCATATATTATGGTTTCAAGTTTTATTAAAATATACTGAAGTTAGAAGGGGAACGACTGTATAATTAGCAATGATAAAAGTGTCTGGCATTAAAAAAATATGTTTGGTTACCCTATCTAAAGACCAGAAATTGAAAATTGGAAGAGAAAGGAGAACAACGTATGAAAAAATCAGCTGACCTATAAAATTCTTTCTCGAAAACCTTGGTACCTCCTATACTAAAATAAGACAAAGTACATTGTTAAAACTTAAATTTTAAATATGTTACTTTCAGTTCACCATCCCTTATAGTCCAAGATCCGAATAGGAAGCGACCTTCACCCATCTATTTACCGGATAAAAACTGTTTTATATTAAAGCTAGTATTTTAACAAAGGTAATGCCATGGGGTTGCCTAAAAATTAGGTCAAGACTATAAAAATTTAACAAAATTAAGTTTTAAAATTTTTGAATGACCCTGTATAATGTCAATTTTTTTTTATTGTACATGATATATACATATATATATATATATATATATATATATATATATATATATATATATATATATATATATATATATATATATATATATATATTTAATATAACAGAATGTACCAAACATTTTTTTAAAGTTTAAAATTTAAAAATTTACCACAGCTTTTGTTGACAATCAAAGAAACAATATGTACTAATATTGTTCTTGAGCCTTAGAATAAACATTAAAACTTTTATTAAATTATATAATGGCGTTGACCCAATTTTTTAAGGTAACCCTATGGCGATACCTTTGTTTAAATACTATCTTTATATAAAACAGTTTGTATCCTGTAAACAGATGGGTACAGGTCGCCTCCTTTCGGATCTCGTACTATTATTTTTCTAGCTAACACCAAAAATATGAAAATTAAGTAATACGCTTTAAAAATTAAAAAAACAATATTTCTCCAAATTTTTCTACTTGCTTCATTTAACGATTTTAAATATAACTTAGTTAACAAAATCGACTTATTTTGACTTTAAAAGTTATAATTATGTGCAAGTTTTTTGCCACATTTTTTGATACAGGGTGTCCCAACTCGATTAATATAGGAACGAACGTCGCCCTTGCATAAGATACAATAATAAACAATGACCTTTTATCATGATAATAAACTTAAAATAAAAATTAAATGTTTGGAAACACCCTTTTTATTGGCACTATTGGTAAATACCGCGTGTTTCTCACAGGTGGTTGGTGGGTGGTTTTTACCTTATAAAAGGGAAAAATAAAATTTGGTATATTATTATTTGCCATTATTGTGAATTGGTTGACGTATTCGCTTGTTTTTTATTCCTTCTGGTTTAACCGAAAATGACTGCTACTTTCAAAATTTAAATGGCACCACCAGTAAATTTTATTTTATTTCAACAGAAAATGACATTCCAAATACAATGACAACTTACTTGTCATTTTTGGACACTTTTGCTATTCTATAATTTCCAACCCCTTGGTAGACAACCATTTTGGGAGGCCAAATGGTCCGAGGATGTCCAATATTTCTGTTATTTTACAAGATAGACAAAAAGTCTTAAATAAGAGTTGTAGGGTTTTTAAATAGGCATGTTTTAAAAACATTTTGATGTGTACAGAGTGTCCCAAAACAACAGTTAAAAAAACAACAACTCACAGCAATAACTTTTCAACTTTAAAATTCAGCTTTTACAAAATGAAGAAAGTTTAGTTTCATTTTAATAACCTTTGGTTCTTGGTACCTGCCATAGCCACTATCAATCAAACTTCATAGTTTACCATTGCTGCTATCTATATTGTGGCATTCAGTCACAAACTTTTAGCTTTTATAAAATAACGAAGGTTTGCCGCCTACGGACTCTTGGACTATATTATATTAGTCATTCTTAAAATACATAGTTTAAAATTGCATCTTAATATATTATTTGTCACTCTAATAGTGTCAGTAATTTATTTTAAAATAATTGGAACTGAATTTTTTTCTTTTTTTTATTATTAATTACCATATCGACATGCTGTTCGTATTATTGAAACAAAGAATAATTATTTTTTTATACAATGCAGATTAAAAAAAAAATATTTAAAATTTGGCAAAACATACAGGGCGATTCAGTTAGAATATCTTAGCTCATATTAAAAACTTTTAAACATTCTGCTAATACTGTTAATTTAAATATTTTTTTTTTTAACCGAAGCAAAGTTATTTCTTGTATAAGTAAAGTTGAGACATCCTGTTAATTTATTATTATTTCTTTAAGAGATACACTTATTATCGTTAAATATATTTTAAGGTTTACCGTCTATTCAAAGCCAATCATCTACCCATCTCGAGGTTGTACCTCAGGGTGTAACCAACATGGTTCCTATAACTGATTCTCCACCGTCATATAATGAGGCTATCAAAATGATTTCATCCTATAAACCAACTGCTACGGCGCCAAGCAGAGAAAATGTCATGGAAAATTCACAAGAAAAATAATGCTCAAGTTGTAGGAATTACAGGCTGGAGAATTAGTCCCAATCCACTTGTTTATGAAGATTCCGACATGGGTACATGTGATGAAGAAACGCATGAGCCAATAAATTACTAGTTCATTCCGAATCGATTGTCCATCCACATTTTTGGATTTATTTAAGGTACAGGGACTCATCAAAATACCCAGACAAATGGTCCCGATGAAATAGGCAGAATATATTTTAGGCCATGCCGCGAGGGTCACTACTTATATTTTGAGCATAACAAAGAAAAAACCGCAACTTTTCATCGAAAATGGTTTTATTGTTTTTAAAAATATTCTCGTTTAAGATATATATATCTTAAACGAGAATATATATATATATATATATATATATATATATATATATATATATATATATATATATATATATATATATATATATATATATACTTTTTCATGTGTTCGAACCACTTGTCAAAGCAGTTTTTCCATTCCATTTGAGACACCCCAAGAAATGGTTTTGATTTAATTTACAGCTTCTTCTGTCTACCAAAATTGTTATCCACGCAATCTATTATCGGTTGGTCGGGAACAAAAATAAGTCATTTGGTGCCATATCCGGACTGAACGTCGAGATTTGTGACAGCCGGCATTGTCATTAGTGCAGAACAATCCGACGGCTCGCATTTGTTTTCCTTATTTCACCAAAGACTTCGGGTATACAAATGGTGGTGTATAATTCAGCATTGAATATTCTTTGTCTCTTACGATACTGTTGCTACCGGTTTAGAGGTTTAAAAAAAAAAAAAACAAGCGATCATCTGTTTCGAAGTGCTTCGAGCGCAAACAACTTTTTTGGATTCGGCTTATCCTGAAGACTCACGCAATTTCTGGCTTATATGCATAGACCCATGCTTCATCACCTGTTAAATCTTGTACACGTCGCGTCGTTTGAAGCACCGGCATTATATTTTTCATTTGCATAAATTTGCACCAATCGACACGAGCATTAGACTACAAGCCAGAGCAAATTTTCAGGGTGATTTTATACACAACGAATCACATATGATCTTGAAGTACTGTTCGAGAAACAAAGTCTAGCACTATGCCGTCAAATTTCCGCGGTACAGGTGAGTGCACATGTGAGCTGAAGTGTAGAAAAAGGGGTACTTTTCGATTACTTTATACATGACGGCACTATTCTCGTTAAAGAGGCAATGGAAAAGAATGCTCTTAAACTCTGTGCCGTCAAAAATAGCGGTACCTACAGTCAGAAAAAATTTTGAAATCGGCAAATTACCCCCACCCCAGTTATTCGAATACTTGACGGCGATGATTCAGTTACCTTGCATTTCCTTTAAAAGTATAATTCATATATGCCCTCAGAAAAGGGTGGTACATGTCAGAAATCGCAAATCAAAATCGGATTTTTAAGTGACCACCCCCTCTGAGGGGTAAAAATCCGATTTTGATTTGCGATTTCTGACCGCATGTACCACCCTTTTCTGACGGCATATATGAATTATACTTTTTAAAGGAAATGCAAAGGTAACTGAATCATCGCCGTCAAGTATTCGAATAACTGGGGTGGGGGTAAATTTGCCGATTTAAAAAAAATTCTGACTGTAGGTACCGCTATTTTTTGACGGCACAGAGTTTAAGAGCATTCTTTTTCCATTGCCTCTTTAACGAGAATAGTGCCGTCATGTATAAAGTAATCGAAAAGTACCCCTTTTTTTCTACACTTCAACTCACATGTGCACTCACCTGTACCGCGGAAATTTGACGGCATTGTGCCTAAACTTTGTTTCTCGAACAGTACTTCAAGATCATATGTGATTCGTTGTGTATAAAATCACCCCTGAAAATTTGCTCTGGCTTGTAGTCTAATCTTTTGAGCTTTTGTTCAATAACAATATGAGTATTTGACAGTTGGTGTGTCATGATATTTTATGGCTATGTTCGATAAATACTTAATATGCAAAATTTTGATTTTTAAAGAAACTTGCTTTTTATCTCCGGAACCATAGCATTTAGGTATAGGGACATCATATATAATTTTAAAAAGCTTTTGATGGTCCTTCAGATTCTTTAATGCTATACAGGGTATTTCTTTTAAAAAATTGATGTTTTAACATTTTTTATATCCAGAGGTAAAATTAAGGATTTTAAGCGACCCTCTATAATTCAAAACTAATTGCTCCATATAAAATTAATGTAGAGAACATTGAGATGCTACACTTAAAATTGCAAGTGTCTTCAAATGCAGATAGAGTAATAAAAGCTTTTTATTTAGAGACATGTTTTGAACATAAAATAATTATTTACTCAAAAACCGTTAGAGATAGCTATAAGATAATATTAGGCAAAAATATTCAGAAAGTAGAGCGGACCCAAAAAAAAAAACAAAATATACAGGGTATTCCATTTGAAATTTCAAAGTTGATGCCACTATTTGGTATAAGCGGTAACGCTGCATCGTTAAAAATATTTTAGATCATTAGTTAGTTAGATCACAAGCCACTACCGATGTTGCCAAATTTTCAAAAAATCCAATGTCCCGTTTTCCGTAAACGTCTACGGTACCATCGACCTTAAGACACCCTGTATAGGGTGTTCTATTTAAAATAAGCAAGTTGGTGTAACCAGAAGTCCCGAAAAGATAATATATTTGCCATAAAAAGATCAATTTTACTTAAACCTAGTAGGGCCAAATTTTGAAAAATGTATTTTTAGTAGTTTTTAAAATTTTCTAATAGGACACTAACTGTGAATAACACTGTATATTTATACGTACATTATGTGCCTATGTAGGTAAAGTAATAAAACATTTATAAAAATAACATAAGATTTACCCAAATGTTTTCATATTTACATTATTAATTTTTTTGCAACCTTTATATAAAAATGTACATTTTTTATTTTAATCTCTGTTAATATAAAAGTAATGAAAAATTAATAAATTGATTTTTTTATATGTAAGTATTTTTTGGCCAAACCTGTATACCAATATTTCTCCATTTAATCAACTGTAAAGGGTCTCCAGTAACTCCATCGACAAACTTTAAGGGGCGATTTTGTAACTAAAAATAAGAATAACTGCCTTTTCATATTAGCGAAAGACGGAAATACGGGCGACGGACCAACGCTATCGAAGTGTATGGCATAAAACAGAGAGAGTTAGTTCTGGTTAGTTGTGTATGGAGTCAAATGAAACCTTTCCCTAGAAGAGGACCCATTTTCTTTGAACCTGCCATACGCAGAGAACGGTAAAAGTCGGCAAACTCAAAGGCTTCGTATAATTTTTTATCTCTCTGTCCGTCAAAACCGGCTTAGTGTGTAAAGGCGCTAAAACTTCCTATGAATATTCGTCCTAAATGTTCTACTCTTAAAACTTCAGGGTGTTAGTAAGGTGGTCCAACCAAAAACGCACAATGTTAATTGTAAGTAAAACAAAAAGTTTTCAGAGAGTTTTCTAATTATTTTTCGTTATAATAGAAGAATCTGTGACAATTACGTGTAAAACCAAATATTCGTCAAATGCTCGCGCAAATTGAACCCAGCTCACGCAAAGCACACGCGCAGCCCACGCGTGCATAACTTTGTAAAACATGCTTTTAAATGGAGTGGGGCATATTGGACCCAGCCCAAAGCTAGCTCATTCTGCTGCCAGCCACGCGTGGATATGTTTGTGTTCGCCGTACAGATTTCGTGGGTCTTGTGCAGCATGGGTTTATTTTAAAAATCTGAAATATGGTTGATCCCGAACGTTTAATCGAACTTTTGCGGGAAAATCTCATTTTGTTTGATTTAAGTCATCCAGATTACCTAAGGATAAAGTTAAAGGATCAAATATCGGATTATAAATCCAAAAGAGTGCCGGATTTAAGCATAGGCAACATGGGCAGTTGGCTATGAGGTGCCACTACAATAGGGCCTACACCACACCACAAAAAAAGAAAAGGAATTGAAAGGAAAAAATATTTCAAGTAAGTTGGTCCTTTTTCTGGTCTTTAATTTTTTTGGGGGCTGTGTATGAAAATATTTGGAGAAAAGTCGTCCTTTTGAAGTTAGGAATTTTTTATTTATTTTTTATTTTTTTACTGCCTATGGACCGCCGAAGCCTAAATCCGGCGCTGATTCAGAAGGATTTCACCATGCGATGCCATGCTGCTAAGTACTAACGTGGGTCAGTACTGAGTCCAATATGCAGTAAACTGATCAAAAACGTGGACGTGGGAAGGAAGGGTTGGGCGTGGGCTACGCATGTGCTGTGCGTGGGCTGGGTTCAATTTGCGGCGAGCCTAATAGACTAGAGTCTAAAGCCCAGGGCTGTTTCGTGGCCGATCGCCCACGGAGTTTCAAAGTGTATTTCTACCCACCAAATTCGAATTTTAAGCTTGCTTTTGTGTCGGAAGTGAATTTGCAAAAATTACGGCATTTAGGCAAATTTTCACTAATAATATATCTCGGCTTAATTTTTAAGTAAAGTAACTCTGTAATAGTACATATAGCATATGTCTAGAAGTAATTGAGTAAAAATTACCATCTTCAAAACTAAGCCTAATTTTTAATCAAAATATTATTTATAGCAAAGTTTTTACAATTATAAACTGATCGTTTTTAATAAAAAAGGGCATATAATTTGCTTATACGGTTTTTTATTTACTACAAGTAGTATAGTATAGCAAAGCAAGTTACATATTCGGATTATATGATCCAAGACAAAGAATTTGGGGTATTATACGTATGATTTAATATATTTTTAATGGGATAAATTAGTTTTAAAGTGCGCGTGTCGTTATGCGCCGAACGGCTAAAACCGTATATATAATAAGGCCATGAATTACAATATTTTCGACAATACGATTTTATTTTTTACTTAAATTAATATATAGGTACTTATTTTATGTACCTTATTTATTTCTTACATAGGTACTTTTTAATTATTTCTTTTTAATTGAACAATAAAATGTATAATGATGTAAGTACAGGGGCGCATTCAGAATCGACGCCCGGTTAAGGTCCGGTAAAGACATGCGCAGTAAGCAAGACCTTAGGAAAACTAAACATAAGGAACAAATTCGTTTGCCAAGGTCACAAAATGGGTAAAGTTTGTCGAATCTGAATGCGCCCCAGTATTTTTAAATAAAATTGTACTTGTTTAGTAAGTAGCTGCAACTATAAGTTTTAAATAAACATGTATTCGTATCTTCAATATTTAATATATGTATATTAAGTGTTGTAAAATGTAAATTTAAATTTCCCACCTTTTTCTAAATGTTTCCAATAATTAAGATAATACTTGTTAATTATTAATAGGTATATTTATGCATGCGGTTCTTTAGCATTTATACAATAGTATAATACATAACAAGTGTGGAAAGTGATATATCTGGAGTGCGTTCATAAATAAAATGTAAAGTAATCCTTGTACTCAGTAATGGAATCAAAATGACATTTGAAATGTATTACATTGTAAAATCAATTTTTGAACGCTACTTAGGAAATGAAACGTAAATGTCCCTTGTAACCTGGGTTGCGTTCATTAATCATTACAAAGTACACATTTCTTACATTTCTGTTACAGAGGTCGTTTCTAAATGTATTATTTATTACATTGCTTTCTGTCTTACAGCGTTCGAAAATAGTGGGAATGTAACTCTGTATTACATTTTTACCGTGCTCACAAGCGCGGTAACAATTTACCGATTTTGCGCATTTCATATTTGTCTCTTAAAAGGAGATTTTTATAATTTTAGATTTAAAAGTTTTTCAAAAGAAACAAAAGTATTTTGCTAATGCTACTATGGTTGTCAGAAACAACTTTGTTCATTTTTAGGCTCTTTATTTAGGTACTAATTTATCTCCAAACCACAAAATACCTACAAACTTTTTCAAATTCAAAATAAGGATATCTTTATACAAACACAAACATAAAGTTTTTTTTAATTTATTGCATCAATAAGTATTGATTTGTTTAGAAATTGATTTATAGTATATTAAAATTGTAAACATCTTTAATTATTTTCCGTTACATACCAGGTTACAAGGGACATTTACGTTTTATTTCCTGAGTAGCGTTCAAAAATTGCTTTTACAATGTAATACATTTCAAATGTCATTTTGATTCCATTACAGAGTACAAGGATTACTTTACATTTTATTTATGAACGCACTCCTGGCATGTAACGAAAAAGAATTAAATTTGTTTATTTATTTATTTATATATTAAAAATAAAAAAATTAATTAAATCTAATATAAATTACAATTTTAATATACCAATAATCAATTTATAAACAAATTAAAACGTATTAATGCAATAATTTTAAAAAACCTGTATGTTTGTGTTTGTATAAAAATATTCTTATTTTGAATTTGAAAAAGTTTGTAGGTATTTTGTGGTTTGGAGAAAAATTAGTACCTAAATAAAAAGAGCCTAAAAATGGACAAAGTTGTTCTGACAACCATAGTAGCATCAGCACAATATTTTTTGTTTGTTTTTAAAAACTTTTAAATCTAAAAGTTAGAAAAATTTCGTTTGTTTCCTATTCTTTTAAGAGACAAATATGAAATGCGCAAAGTCGGTAAATTGTTACCGCGCGCTCGTGAGCACGGTAAAGAATGTAATACAGAGTTACATTCCCAGACTATTTTTGAACGCTGTAAGACAGAAAGCAGTGTAATAAATAATACATTTAGGAATGACCTCTGTAAGAGAAATGTAAGAAATGTGTAGTTTGTAATAATTTATGAACGTAATCCTGTAGTAGGTGGGCAAACGAATATAAGTTAAAAATTGACAAATCGAGAAAAACGCGTTTGAAGAATTTTATTTAATTCTGATAATTTTATAATAATTTTTGTACTATTTAGTAAAAATACAGGTTAAGCGTGTTCAAAACGGTTTTATGACATATATAGTATGACATATACATATGCCTTCGTGGGATGTCAAAAAGATGGAGTATGGACAAATGGATGCAGAAACTGAAAATGTGTACCTTATACTCATTTTCAGCAAATGTTGACTTATACTTGTTTGCTCACCCACCATATAGTACAGGAAATGAAGCATTCCACCTAACAATTTTTGGATCCTGCACGTATATCAAACAAAATGGCGCCAAAACCGTGGAGGTGGTTACCACCCCCCTTAGGGGTGGAAATTTTTATTACATTTTAATTACAGAAAACAATTGAAAAAGTGATTCTAAGGAAAAAATGTTCTTTATATTTTTTCGTTAAACTAATACTTTTAAGTTTATCGCGATTAAAACTAATAATTTTTCGACAAAAAATCGACGTTTTTAATGGGGTTTTCGCGAATATCTCGAAAATTATGCATTTTATTAAAAAACTGTGAAAACTAAAATTGTAGGTTTTAAAAAGACAAACAAAATTGATTTATTATAATTTTTATACGACTAATGCGAACCAAGATATGGCGTGTTAACGGTTAGCTTAATTCCTTAAAAGTATATTAGTGATTTTCGGCAGATATCCTCTATAAACAGAGGCTTAAGCCCCCAAAAACCAGAGGCTAGTTGGGCCACTGCCAAGAGGGAATTTAGGGATTTACTACAGCGCGGCAGATTAATATACTGGAAGATACTTTGCACCCGGTTCAAAACCTCAACCGAATATAAGCCCCGTTTACATGGCCGATCGTAAAAAATATATATCAACCAGATATTTTCGAGCCCGTCAGATTAAAATAGGGTAAATTAATTACATGCTGAATAGTCTATGTTCCACTCATATGAAAATTTTAAAGTGGTATAAGGAAAGCGAAGGGCTACAAAATTGTAAAAAAACGTCATGTTGACATAATAATAAAATAAAATAATTTAAGAATAAAAAAAAATATACAATAATCCGATATGATCCGAACGATTTCCACAAGTCGACATAATAACAGTATTTTTTTGACACATTTAAAAATCTATAGCCGCTTCTTTCACCGATGAAAAGGTATACATTATACAGGGTGTCCGGGAAAATGTGGGAAATCTCTCGCACACGTATGGAACATATGAAAATAACACGACAAGTTCCTATAAAATTTTTTCCGTTTAAGCCCCCTGCGGAGATATGATCCCCTAAAGGGGGCAGCTAGAAATCGATTTTTCGTAAATAACTTTTAAAGCGCTCTGTATAATTTGATAATATTTTAGTACGATGCATACTAGTAAAGTCCTCTTAAAATAGTGCCCTTCAAACTTATGTCGCTTCTTTAGTTTGCCAGGGACGGACTAGTTTTCGCACATTATTGATAATATTTTTTACGCCCTGTATGGTGAAGACACAAAAAATATGTTTTTGGGTAGTTTAAACCTTTTGCTAAAAAAAGGTACTCTTGTTTGACATCGATAAAATGAGCCGTTTTCGAGTAAAAAAGTCTTTGTTTTTCTAATTTTCGTGGGGTTGATATGAGGAAGAATTCCCTTATCATCCACATTTTTATTAAATTCAATAAAAACTGAACATCAACTGCTTAATTAAAAACTTCGTAAGAAGGTTCAACATGGCCTCCGTGAAGTCTGATACACTCACGAGCCCGACGAATTGAGGACTGCTGTACCCGCCACAATAGGCCAACATTATTCCTTATTTGATCGCAGTGAAACGTGATTCTCAGGAGAAGTTCCTCCTTACTTTCGACAGGAGTGGAATACACCAAAGTTTTAAGATGTCCCCACAAGTGAAAATCGAGTGGCGTCAAGTCGGGAGATCGAGGAGGCCAGGCAATAGGTCCGTCCTCCTCTACCTATCCAACGGTTTGGATAGACTGTATTTAGGTGCTCCCGCACAGCAACGCTGAAATCGTGCATGTAGTACATGTTTCGGCGAGTTTCAAGTGGTAAGTGTTCTACTAAATAGTGAAAATCGTTCTAAAGGAATTCTAAGTAAAGTTGTCCTTTTAGTCGTGCCGGCAGTACGAATGGTCCAATCAAGAAATTGCCAACGATTCCTGCCCAGGCATTAATTTGTTGAAACTGATGTTGGTGATGCGAGACAATAGTCGCATGAGGATTTTCGTCAGCCCATACATGCGAGTTGTATAAATTAATGATTCCATTTTTGCTAAAACCTGCTTCGTCCGTGAAGAGAATCGTGCTAATGAAATTTGCATTGTTTCGTTGCTGATTCAATAACCAGTTTGCAAACTGCATTCTGCGGGGAAAGTCTTCAGGAATCAATTTATGCACTTTTGCAGATGATATGGATACAAAAGCTGTTCTTTAAGAATTTCATGTACTATTGTCTTCGACGTATTAAATTGCGCTGATAATTTTCGAGTGCTTGTTGAAGGAGTGTCACCTACGGCATTTAAAATATTTTCCTCTAATTGAGCTGTACGTACTGTTCTTCCCCGACCAGCGTCTGTACTTCTTTTCCCAAAATTTCCTAAAAGTATGAAGGGATTTAGTAAATGTATTACCTTTATTAAAATGGAATTGCCCACCATTCTCCCTTAGACGTTGGTCAATTCGTTGAAATGTTTTATGATCGGGAAGTATACGATTAGGATATCTATCGTGGTATAACCTCCTGGCTTCCAAAGCATTGCAAGATGCAAGACCATACATCAGGTGCATGTCTGCATATTCACTAAACGTGTATTCCATATTTCCAATTACTTATTCAAAGACGAAATTTTTAAGTTAAGTTAATATCGAAGTAAAGAATGAATGTGTCACCGACGTGAAAGTTGACGAGTTCTGAAAGGTGGTAATTTTTTTCGTACCTAGATATGTACTTAACAATCTCCCTAACAACATTTGCAACAAATTCCTGACCTGCTACGAAAGGACTTCAATACTGATGAATGAATTACAAATTACATTGAAAATAAAATATTGTATTATTAAACAAAAATAAACTCTTATTGTTAAAATAATTTTTTACTCGAAAACGGCTTATTTTATTGATGTCAAACAAGAGTACCATTTTTTTTAGCAAAAGGTTTAAAATACCCAAAAACATATTTTTTGTGTCTTCACCATACAGGGCGTAAAAAATATTATCAATAATGTGCGAAAACTAGTCCGTCCCTGGCAAACTAAAGAAGCGACATAAGTTTGAAGGGCACTATTTTAAGAGGTGTTTACTAGTATGCATCGTACTAAAATTTTATCAAGTTATACAGAGCGCTTTAAAAGTTTTATAGAAACTTGTCGTGTTATTTTCATCTGTTCCATACGTGTGCGGGAGATTTCCCACATTTTCCCGGACACCCTGTATAACTTTTTTTTCTAATCATCTAAGCTTTGCAACCCAATAGGTCTCTGTGACACTCTTATCAACGGTAGTGGATCTTATTAAACTGGTAAAACGCTTTATAAATTGGATTTTACAAACTATAAAATTATTTAATAGGTGGTATTTATTTGGGTACACGCCAAAAATAAAATTAAAAGTACTAAAAACCAAAAAAATTTAAACAAGTAAAAAGATAATTAAAAATCGACGTTTCGGTGGCAAATCTGCCACCGTTGTCAAGACAAATGAAATAAAAATAATAAAAATAAAAACTTACTATTATTAAATTTTAAAATTATTCCTTTGCTATCTGAGTCAATACCGATATAACAACCTTTAAATAAATAAAACTACAATGTTATAAATTTGCTTCTTATATTTTATCAAATATACATCGTATACAGGGAAAAGATCAAAACAAAACCGTACATGTCATAATAAATAGTGTTTTTCTCTTTTCTAAGTTTATAAACTCTAGTCCGTATTTGGCATTATACGAACGTGTTTTTAAATTTGCAATAGCCAGAAAAAAATTAAATAAAAAATATAACTATAATCACAAAGTTGAGTCTTCTAAGTTTAGTAGCGTAACGTCTAAAATTATATTTCAAAAATATTAAAAAGCTTAATTTTTGATTGTATTGAGTCAGAACCTAAGAAAAAATGCATGTTTTTAATAAAACTGGTACAATTTTTATCTAACGGAGACTAAACAAAAAAAAGTGCATTTTTGCACTTACATTAGTAGTACAGCGAATAAAATAATTTACACAAAAGCCATAGGTATGTTTGACATAAAATACACATTTTTTTAACACCCTATTTAATGATTGGTTTTTGACCGAATCTCATTTTTTTAATACATTTTATTTAAAAGAGTTTTGTATTAATTTACGTAACCACAAATTCAATTAATTTTTAATGTAGTCCAATACTAAATTATAAAATTTCAAACTTTCAAGTTGAGTTATAGCGTTTTTACGATGGATTAATAGAAGAAAACCCTGAAATTAAACTAATTTTGTTGTAATAGGTCCAAAATCAATTTGATAAAAACGTATTAAAAGAAAATAAATAATTAAACCTCTACTCTACATACCAACGAATTAATAAGTATGCTGACCAATTAAGAAAATCCTATTTTATATCGCATGTACAGGGTCATCCAACAAGGACTGAACAGGGGCTTAATTTTGACTTTCCCTGTATTTTTAAAAAATCGAAGATAGCAGGTTGGCGTAACTTTTTATGCTCTTTTGAAAATAGTACTTCGAAAAAAATGGACTCCGAAACAAAAGAGTTACGGCATGCAACTTTGTTTTTTTAAATGGAATGCCCCACTTTTTATTTCATATTTGAAAAGAGGCTATCTTTTTACGTAAAAGCTGCTGTATATTTTATTTATTTATCTTATTTAAATATGCTATTTTTCTAAAAAGAAATGATCAAATTTGGTTTCGCGCCAAAATAATACTAAATTATCACCTGTGTAGGTACCCTACACCTGTATAACCTGTGTGGGTATTTGTCACTGTCTAGCTATATTTATTATTTGTTTGTAAATAAAATTACTCAAAATGAAATACTCATTAGAGGACCGTCTACAAATTATTACCCTATTTTACAAATGCCAAGAGAACGCCAGAGAGACTAAACGTAGATATTTTGCTGCCGTCCAAAGAAACATATCAATAAACACACAAACAGAGAGCGTATCAATGTTGTTTTGAAAATAATGGGGGACACATTCAACATTTAAGTTATTAGTGACCAGTATGAAGCCCAATTATTGACATTTATTTTATTAAACTTCTTTTTGTTAAATAGCCAATTTGTTGTCGGTTTAAAATTATATATAAATCGAGATTCTTGAGACTTCTGTTTTGTTGTATTTTTTGTATAATTTAGTGTAAATAATCATTTTTAAACGTTTTAATAAATATTTCCCTTTAATAAATACTTTAATTTAATTACTTGACTTTTCTTTCTGAAACATAACTGGTATGACACTAACAGATATTCAGCAGGTGTAGGTTTTACCTAGTAGGTAGGTAATTTTTACCTTATATCGGCGGGAAAAATTTGGAAATACGATAATTTCTTCTGAAAAATAAACATATTTAAATAAGATAAATAAATAAAATATATAGCAGCTTTTACGTAAAAAGATAGCCGCTTTTCAAATATGAAATAAAAAGTGGGGCATTCCATTTAAAAAAACAAAGTTGCATGCCGTAACTCTTTTGTTTCGAGTCCATTTTTTTCGAAGTACTATTTTCAAAAAGAGCATAAAAAGTTACGCCAAACTGCTATCTTGGATTTTTTGAAAAATACAGGGAAAGTCAAAATTAAGCCCCTGTTCAGTCCTTGTTGGATGACCC
>JACEGR010008840.1:0-32441 GCA_014170235.1 Listronotus bonariensis
AATTGGTATACGGTGATACGTCCCTAAAATTAAAAACTATACGGTTGCACTGAAGAAAATAAATTGCTGGATAGTATATTTCGTTGTCACCAGTATAAACTCTTTTGAAATTTTGATTAATTTTTGTTTTATCTCTGGACGAACCACGAAGGCTAAAAGCCTAAATACTAACGTACCGTGGGTGTCTTAAGCGAGGTAAGAGAGGAGTTTGTTGACACGGGACTTAAATACTTGAATATTTGGGGGGTGGAAGGAAAGAAATCCGCGGGCAGCTGGTTCCACACTCTAGAAACTCTGGGGATAAAAAACGAACAAAGTGAGAAGTTCGGGGCATGTCCAGTTGAACTGTATAGGAATGCATACGCGCGGAACCACGATTAAACCATTCTTTAAATAAAGCGGATGTTTAAATATTTTTGGAAGAACTGCGTTCTACACCACCGTAAAAATTAAGCTGTAATTTCTTTCTTGCAAAAATATATTTTTTTATATTTAAAAAGATAGTCGGTCAGAGTACTAAACCTTACACTTTTATAAAAAGAATTATTTTTAATTTAGTATACCGTCAGTTGGCGTCATAAGGGAAAACTTTTTTATTATTAATTCTATAAAAAAAGTTTGTTTTAAAGTTTTTCATGGTCCAATACGTAAAAAGCAACCATCAGATATCAAATTGTATCAGTCATCCACGAGGTTTGGACAAAAATGTAATTTTTGCTTTAAAGTAAAGTACCTGTATTTTTTCTAATATTAAAAAACTATAAAGAAGAGATGTTTAAAATTAAAAATTATTCTAAATATGCAAAACAATAGCTTAATAAAAATAAAATGATTTTTATCCAAACAAGAAGAATAGTACAATGCACTGATGTACAAACTCAAATTTTCTCGATTTTCGCAGAAAATACAATTAAAAAAAAACATTCAGTTCATTCACAGAAACGTTTACACCAACGCAAGGGCTTCTGTATATCTTTTTATTTATTTTTAAATTTTTCTTTACTAATCAAAAGATTTGTAGATTCAAATTTATTAAATACAATAAGGCAGCTGCTTTTAGGTTTAAGTTATTCAGACATTTTTAAATACTTTCTAACAACCTAATACAAACATATTTAACATATGTATGTAGGGTAGAGGCGGGGCTAGTTGTGCATAGAGGTAAGTTGGGCAATCTAAATATCTCAAAAACTATCGACCGCACGCAAAAGCTTCAAATAGCGTAAAGAAGGGGTTGCGTGCGGGGAACTTATTGTGCGACCACTAGTGGTGATGCGGCGATCGAGAAAAGTATCCGAGCGCATTGTTTGTTTTGTGATTAAAAAGTAAAATAATTGCAAGCCGGAAAATTTTATCTGTGATAGTTAAATGTATTTCGTTCTTAATCAGGTAAGTGTCAATCTTAAGTAAATTTATTGCAGTTTAATTATATATAAAGATTTTGGATATAATTCTAACAGGTTTTCTTATAAATTTACTTTGCCTTTAAAATTTCAGTTTGGGGTTAGTTGAGCTACAGTTGCCCAGCTAACTCCACGGTTTTGAGTATTATTTTTTATTTTTTAGGATACGGACTAACACAACTAAATAACAGTTAGACTACTAGAGTCTCCTCAGGATTTAAAACAAGCTGCAACCCGAACTTTGTACAAGCAACAAAGAAAACGACCTGACCTATCTAACTTATAAATTTTCTCTGGAAATAGTTTGACCATACCCAAGAAAAGTAGCCGAATCAAACAGAAGATAAAGAAAAGCTGCAATTTTAACAGATACAGAAGGCATTACAAGAAAAGCAAAATAGAACTGCCTAAAAGTTTAAAAAACGAAGATGAATTGATAGGTATTAAATTCAATAGTTAGGCTAAGCTAGTCACGTTGCTGTTTTAGTAATGAGATTTGTTGTTTTGTCACTATAACATTATAAATATAAAAAGCAAATTGTCAAGATGTATTTTTATTGTAAACGTATCTAACATTTAAGTCATGATTTGACTATACTTTCTAAGTGCTCCACTAGCCCCATACCCTTGTTCAACTTACCTCACCTATGGGGTTCGTTGGGCATACTTGACTATCTACATTAAAATAGATGTAGCTCCTAAATTCGACTTATTAGGAAGAAATTACTAGGGACAATATTAATAAGGGATAAATTGCTAATCCATCAGTATGCATTATAAGCAATTAAGACTTATTTTTGAGGAGCTATAACCTATCAAGTGAAAAATTGCTCAACTAGCCCCGCCCTACCCTACATAACATTCATTTCATACATATAATAACATAGCAGCAATAGAAAAAAATATGTATTATTTTTTAAAAACTTGTTAAGTTGTAAAGAATAAACGTTATTGATGAAAAAATGTGTTTTATTGGCAAATAACTTTAAGTCAATTATAAATACCATAAAATTTAGAGACAATATAATAAAAAAATTTTTTTCTTTAAAATATTATAATGTTTTTTACCTTTATTAGTTTTTAAATTTTTCATATATATTTAAAAAAGCTTCTGGCAGATTATTATTTCTGTTTATATTTCTATTCTTTACCACATTTAGTGCATTTCAATTAAAATGATCTACACCTTAGCATTCTTTTATTTAAATTTAAATTGACATTTTTCAGATTTTTTTTATAAACGTACAAATAGCGAAAGCAAACAGTGGCTTATTTTAAATAAAATGCACTGTTTATTCCTTATTAATTTAACTATCCGAAAAGCAAAAACTTTTGTTTTTATCAAAAAATAATATATATTTAATTCTTTTTTTATTATTATTGCAGGTAAGAACTTAACCGATCCATTACCATTTTGGTAAGTAACAAATTTAAAGCTGTAAGCTTCTAGTATTCTTAAATTATATCCTTTATTAAGCAAGTTATAATTATGGGCAACAAAAGTTAGTTTTCCGGTCCTTTCCACGGTAAGTCTGTTTCTTCTTTGCCGATGAATACATCCGGATGTACTAAAAGTTGTTTCGGTGACAGTTTCGGTTTCGTTTTTGGCCAAATGGCCTTTTAATTTAATCTTTAAAATTTGGAATTTGGAACCCTTCATTAAAGAAGCATATATACGCCCCAAATTCCGATATTTTACGCTATTTTAAAATTTGAAAAGCAAAAACCCTTTTTTTTATTTTATTGGAACCCCCCATCAAAATAATGATCGGTTTTGGTTTCGGCCGGAAAACAGTTTTGGTCATATTTAGAAAACAAGGTTGTCAAAAACATATACAAATCAACGTATTTATGTACATTATAAGCACATTATGACGGCCGTGGGTAATGAATTTGTGTAATGAGCGTTGGTAATAATGGCCGTGGGTAATGAGCGATATATTATCTGTTTAAAATCACATTATTAATGTATATTTTTTTAAAATAGTTGTAAACAGGTAATTTTGCATCTAGTTACAAAAATTTTTATTTTAATTAGACATTATTCTTTAGATTATTAGCTACATATTGTTCGTAAGTAAAATAATTATCAATGAGACTCATATGCAACATTATTTTATTTAATACTGTTATGTAATGTGTCATTTCCTGGACTCATCTGAGGCCAAAAACATTTTTAAATAACCTTCCAATGCCTGCGATTGGGAATATTTTTTAATATTCGTGACCTCAAAAAAAAAAAATAAAAACAAATTAAGGATTTTTGTAAACAATCTAGTCCCTAGGTCAGTAATAAAATTAACTTTATTATAATTACACTTTGAAAACCTTTTTGAGGGAGTCCTTTAGATCAGCCTAGCACAAAACGGCGCGTTACCCCAGCCTGTCAGTGGTGTTTTGCATGTAATTTTTAAACATTGTACCAAAAATAATAGTTTAAAAAACTAAAAAACACGCTTTTATATGCAACCGAACTAAAAATTAGAAAATAATTTTCATTACAAAGAGTTTGTCACTTCAGAGTAAAAGCGTGGGGTGCATTTTACAATTTTTTTCATAACTTTTCCCTCATAGATATTTGCAAATAGAATAATTATAACATTTAATATATTAAGCACCCCACGCTTTTATTCAGAAGTGACAAACTCTTTGTAATGAAAAATAATTTTCTAATTTATAGTTCGGTTGCATATAAAAGCGTGTTTTTTAAACTATTATTTATTTTTCATTTTTTAGTTCGATACATCAATTAGTTTTAAAAAAATAAATTCTCCAGTTTATTCACTAAAAAATGCCTTCGCCATTTTGTCAAGAGACACAGAGGATCTGTAAAGGAATTTATTTATCCTGGCGGTCCTAATCAGTATAACGGGATACTGTCCTTAAATTATTGCATTGTCATCGGTCCTTGATACGTGTGCAAAGTTTCAAAGAAATTGAATCGCTGGAAGTTGGTAAAAATTAGGCTCAAAGATTCCGTTACATAAATAGATAGATAGATAGATAGATAGTTACAACCCAAGCTAATAAAAGCGTGTTAAAAATCGTAAGGATTACAGTTACGAAACCCGCCCAATCCGATACCAAAGACATGTCAATGGGCCTTATGGTTTCGTTAGTGTAACACTTACGATTTTTGGCAAAATGTTTAAAAATTGCATGTAAAACACTGTGGTAAACTTGTCCGACAAAAAGTGACGCGTTTGCTTGGCTCGACACCCTAAACACTTGAAATAGACCGGCTGGGTTAACGCGCCGCTTTCATATATGGTGGTATGAATAGCCGTGGTAGACTCGTTATAAGGAACCATCCTTAAAAGTTTTAAAAAGTGTTATTATTATAAACTGAATTTTATTTCTGGCCCAGGGACACATCAAATTTTGTCAATGTCATTTTTTATTTTTAGGTGAATGTGTAGACAAGTTATTTTTGCCATCGCTTTTGCTTTGAATAAATCTCCAGTATAATTCCTTTACTTACGGTCCTCAACAGAGAAACTCGTAGTGCAGTATGCAGCCCTATATGGTCCAACTGGACAGGCTGCGAACTCCCCACTTTGTTCGTTCTTTTATTCCTAGAGTTTCTAGAATGTGGAACCTGCTGCTTGCAGAGGTCTTTCCTTTCCCCCAAACCTCCAAGTATTTAAGTCCCGTGTCAACAAACTTCCTCTTACTTCGCTTAAGACACCCACGATACGTTAGTATTTAAACCTTTAGCTTTCGCGGATTGTTAAAAAAAGATTGCGTTACAGGCCATTCGTTTTAATTAATTATCTTTATCACACAGAGTTGATGTCAAAACTAAATTAAGAATAGCTTTGTTTCCATTATAATTAAAGTACATTTATCATAGGGATTAAGTAAGACCGAAAGAAAATGGCAAAGGCATATTATCCTATGGAAAAATAAATTGAATTAGTAAAATTAGTAAATTTATAATTTTTTCATGGGTCCGTAAAATTGTAGATTTTTTTTTCCAATATTTTACTTAAACTTTATTAAAACATAATAGTATAGGAGGTAGCAATGTTTAGATGAGCTGATTTTTTAATGTGTTCCTCTTCTAAATAGACCCTGAAGTATCTGGCTGGCAGTTGTGGTTGCGTTTATTAGCTCGCAAAAAAAATATTTTATACACAAGAATCAGGCATATGTACATATTCCCATGTATTTTTAGACGCTGAATCCAAATCCGAGCTTAGAAATGGCCTAACACGTCTAGAATTGGCCCAAGGGCGTCTATAGGCTCTGAAATAAGGTTTCCGGGATAAGCGGGGTCAAGTGTACTTTCTGAGCCAAAGCCGGATTTGTGCTTGACAGGTCTACGGCTAACTAAAATTTCCTATTTGGACCGGAAAAATAACCCCTTAGGGTCCGGAAGATTGTGTTGGGAATTACAACAGTAATAATTTCATGTACATACATTTGAATTATGAACAATAAAATATGCGCAGAAAAGTTTATGGCCTGTGTAAATTCTTAGTTTGGGATCGAGAAAATGACCCCCTAGGGGCCGGAAAATAGTTTCTTTTAACTTGGCAATCACAACACTAAAACTTTTATGTATTTTTAAATTCAGGAACTTATTCTGTGTTTAAAAGTTTTTGGCCAGCTAAAATTCCCAGTTTGGCACCAGGAAAATGACCCCTTAGAGGCCGGAAAATCGTGTTTCAGACGTAGTAATCATAACGATGACATTTTAATGTACTTTTTAATTAAGTACATAAAAATGACGATGTCACGATTGGGACGTCAAAACCGCGATTTTCTGGCTCCTGAGAGGTCATTTTCCCAGCTCAAACTGGAAATTTCAGCTGGCCAGAACTTGTCGAGCACAGAGACAAATCGGCTTTGGGTTCAGAATGAACCCTTGACCTCGCCTTATTCCGGAAACCGTATTTCAGGGCTATAGAGACTCCTGAGGCCAATTCCAGACATGTAGGGCTAGGATGTGAGCTCGGATTTGGATTCAGCGTCAAAAAATACATGGAAATACATATGTCCGATTCATGTGTATAAACTTTTTTTTTGTTGGGCTGTGTAATATATGGTCAGGTATAGGTCTACATTTTTTGAGATATCAGCGACACCTCTGAATATCAAGGTGAAAAAATTTCTTGGGTATCATTTAAAAGGTAAAGTTATGTAGAATACAGCCAAACAGCAGAGGAAGAGGGGAAGAACAACATATCAAAAAATCAGCCAACCTAAAATTCTTGTATTGCTACCTCCCGGACTACAGAGAAATTAAAATATTTGATATCAAAACAATGGCTGATATAGCGTCAGGCGTATAAGTTTCATACCGCGTCAGCTTTAATTAATATTTCAGATATTTTTCCTTTTATGCAAATTTTCTTTAAAAAATTCGTACGTCGAAAAAATTTCGGAAAATTATTCAGGCTCTGGGATATTATCAGCAAAATTAAGCTTATATTACCATATATTTACTTGGTTGTTCTGTTTTGACATTTGACGAAGATCTAAAATAAATATTTTTGTTAAAAAACCTATTTTAATAAATTTGTAAAGAATATTCTTAAAGTTACTTATTTTAATGTAAAACAAAAAGCTTTTTCTAAGTAGCAAAACGGTTTTTTACAATCCCTTTTGATGGAATGTTCAAGCAAGTCGTTTTTTAAAGACATTATTGTTAGTTTAGTATTTTTGGTATTTTGTTTAGTTTAAGATAATGAAATGCATTTTTGAGGTACTCAGATACAGGGTGTTCCGATAAAAAAAATCAACTTTTGGTTATATTTCAAAAATTAAAACATTTATATTAATTTAAGGTACGCTACTGGATTATTCGTAATTAGTTAAAACGGTTTTGTATTTAAAGTTTGTTTTCATCACTATAAATGTCCAAGTAATAAGACATAATAAAAATCGACAAATTTGGAGAATAACCCTGTTACTTTAAACCAATTAATTTAGCGTGGATCTTCTCCTTCCAATTTATACACTTTATATGTGTCCGAAATTTGACTCCTTTTGGAATATTGTTCTCATGTCTGGGGAATGGCACCCCCTACAACCCTCAGCATTCTTGATGCCATTCAAAGAAAGAGCTGTTCGTCTTATTAATGATCCCTTACTTATTTAAAGACTTCTTTCTCTTGCCCATCGTCGAGCTGTGGGAGATCTATCGCTCTTCTATAGATACTTTTACGGCTTCTGCTCCGACGAATTATTCAGTATCGTCATTCTTCTTGCAGCTCCCAACAGAGAAACTCGTGGTGCCTCACGTATGCATCCCTATACGATCCAATTGGACAGGCGCCGAACTTTCCATTTCGTTCGTTCTTTTATCCCTAGAGTTTCTAGACTGTGGAACCTACTGCCAGCGGAGGTCTTTCCTTCCCTCCCAAATCTTCAAGTTTTAAGTCCCGTGTTAACAAACTTCCTCTTACCTTGCTTAAGACACCCACGGTGCGTTAGTATTTAGGCTTTCAGCCTTCCTGGATTGTCCAAAGATAAAAAAACAAAAAAAAATCTGATTGCGCCATTAAATTCAACACTGAAAAGGACACGGTTTTTTGTATTTCTTACCGTTTAGGCTATACCCTAAAATCCCAACAAAATAAAACCTTGTACTAAAATGGAGTACTTATTCTAACTTACTTATGCAGCTTTTTTGAAAAAGCATAATAATGCTTAAAGAACTATTTTAAGTAAAAAATTATTTAAATCATTTATTTAGAAAATATTTTTAGAAAGAGTACAAATTTGCAAAGCGCTGCGCGCGATAACTCCTAACTTCCACTCAACGAAATCCTGCTTTAGTTTGTCGCAATACTCGACGCCGCTTAGTTAAACATTGCTAGAGCTCGTAGCAAAAATACGGTTTACGTGAAATTTACGTCCCAAAATATCTTAATAACTGTTTATAAAAAATAATTATAGTGATGTAATTTTAATGTGTAATCCTGCAAATTGAAAAATAAATTCGCCTAACCAATACAAAACATATCTTTAATCCTGCAAAGTTTATTAATATACAAAAATGTGATGTCTTATAATAAATAAATATTTAATAAAATATAAAAACATTCTTCCAATAGATATTGATATTACATTAAAGGTAAAAGTCCCTATTATAAGACACTATCCACATTTTTTATAGATCATGAAAAATAATAATTTAATAAAATAATACGACATTATACTGCTTGTAAATAAAATAAACGCAATATTTTATTAATTTTAAAAGTGATCAGAAAGCTCTGCGGTGAATCGTTGTTTAAAGTTTATAAAAAGAAATTGTTAATCTACGTAGTGGCTTATTTGCTCTTTAAAAAATGACTGGAAAGAGTTGGATGGTACTGGCCATTCAACATTTCAATTCGATGAAATTAAATTGTTAACGACATTTATAATTACAATTTTTAAATTTATCAAAAACTAAAGAGTCATAAATTTTAGCTTTTATATGCTTTTATGCTTTTTTACGAAAAAAATATATAGAATCAAGATCCAAGAATGGGTCTTCCACCCAATGTATAAAAGAGGTATATTGCAACAGATTGTTAGGAAGTGAAACCATGTAATAGTGAGGCATTTAATAAACTTAATAGAATAAATAATATGTATTAATAACAAAACTAAAAACTTAAAAATAAACTATATACAATATGTTAAACGCTTTTATTATACTAAAGAAAAAAATAATTTGGTAAGCGTTACCTAGATTAAGATTATTGGGTCCAGTGTTGTCTCAGTGGGGCCCACAGCTTATCTTATTGTAAAAAAAATATGTCACTGCTTTTTATGAAGTTTCTATATTTTTTTTTATTGATTAAGCAATTTAAAAAGCAACTTTTTAGTGTCTTGTATTTTCTTTGTATGTCGTATGGTTGTCAAGAAACAAAAAGAGAACACACTTAAGTCATTCTAGTATACATAAGCAACATAAAATAAAAATACAAAATTTAAAAATAAACAATTTTGACTTTAGTAAATAATGAAAATTTTAAAAATATTATAAAGATTTATATTTATTAAACAATGACGAATGAGAATAAATAGGAATATTTTTATTTATAAAGACTGTGGTATTACAGTTTAAATAATAAAAAAAATATATACATACATCAAATTGAAGAAAAACTTTTAAAAAGGAAAACACTTAGATGATCTTGTTCTATTATTAGCTTTTTACAACGTTTTTAAATTTATTTTGCAGATTCAAACTGTTACGTGGTTGGTAGAAAAAAAATCCTATTAAGTTTTTCTAATAATAAGTCCCAATTTTTAGAGTATGTAGTGGCTTATCTGATTTTAAAACAATGACTGGAAAGAGTTGGATGGTACTGGCCATTCAGCATTTTAATCCGATTAAATTAAATTATTAACGACATTTATAATTAAAATTTGTGAATTTATTAAAAACTAGAGTCATAGATTTTAGTTTTTATATGCTTATATGCTTTTTTTTACGATAAAAATATATAGAATCGAGATCCAAGAATAGGTCTCCCATCCAATGTATAGAAGAGGTATATTGCAACAAATTGAAAGAAAACGAAACCATGTAATAGTGAGGCATTTAATGGACTTAATAGAATGAGAAATATTAATTAATAACAAAACTAGAAAACTTGAAAATAAATTATGTACATTATGTTAAACGGTTTTATTGTACTAAAAGCTATAAAATAATTCGGTAAGTCCTACCAGATCGCACCAATCTTCTTATCAATCTGGGGTATTGATTAGACAAATAATAAAATCGTTGGTTAGTTTTGGTAAGTTATTAAGCCACTAAATGAACTTAATAAAATCAGTATCAACTAAAAACAAAAATAAAAACTTAAAAATAAAATTAAAAAAATTATGTTAAACAGTTTTATTGTACTAAAAGCTAAAAAATAATTTGGTAAGTCCTAGCTAACAGATCACACCAATCTTCTCACTAATCTGGGGTATTGATCAGACAAATAATAAAATAGTTGGGCAAGTAAAGCATTTGGGCTATAGTCCACTTTTTTAAGATATTTGTTTTATTATTTCTGTACCTCAGAACTAACTGACTAAAGTTTACTTTTTAAAATTTCTTTAAACTTTAAATTTCAATGTGAATTAATGCTTTTTAAAATTATTTAAATAAAATAATATAAAAATAAAAAAGTAAATAATAAACTAAATTTCCTAAAAAGCGGACTTTAGCCCAAATGCAATAACAGAATATTTTTTTACCTTAGAAGCATTTGGGCTATAGTCTACTTTTTAGGAAATTTGTTTGATTATTTCTGTACCTCAGAACTAACTGACTAAAGTTTACTTTTTAAAATTTCTTTAAACTTTAAATTTCAATGTGAATTAATGCTTTTTAAAATTATTTAAATAAAATAATATAAAAATAAAAAAGTAAATAATAAACTAAATTTCCTAAAAGCGGACTTTAGCCCAAATGCAATAACAAAATATTTTTTTACCTTAGAAGCATTTGGGCTATAGTCTACTTTTTAGGAAATTTGTTTGATTATTTCTGTACCTCAGAACTAACTGACTAAAGTTTACTTTTTAAAATTTCTTTAAACTTTAAATTTCAATGTGAATTAATGCTTTTTAAAATTATTTAAATAAAATAATATAAAAATAAAAAAGTAAATAATAAACTAAATTTCCTAAAAGCGGACTTTAGCCCAAATGCTTCGGAGGTACAGATTTATTCTGAATTCGTTACGCCCAACGATTTTATTATTTATCTAATTAATACCTTAGATGGATATAAAGATTGGTGCGATATGGTAACTAGGATACGCTAATTCTCACATGCACCCGGCCAACTGCATAGGTAATCGGAGTTTGTCGGTATAGTTGCCGTCAAACTAAAAGCTAATTGGCAGGCAACCCACAGTACTTGCGGTTAATATAGAATTTTCTTAACGATATGATGAAGGTTTAATAAAATTAAACTAAATTAATTTATTTATGCAATACGTAATACGTATCTATATTAATATACGAACCTAACTAACATACAGTATAAAGTATAAATGAAGGACAAAAAAACGTAGAAGATATCAAAATGTTATAACAATTTTTGTTTATATTTACAAAATATGTTTAAAAATGGAAAAAGGATGATTGAAAATATTCTTTTTCTGTTTTCAAGTAAACATTTTTTATTTAAAATTTATTTTTCGTATAGAGAGCATACCTTAATTATTATTACTTTCGTAAAAGGTATTGAAATAATGGTTTGTAATAAAATACGTCATTAAAGAAACCTGTCTAGGTTTTTTTAATGGGATAATTAAATTCCTTTTAGTCAAACATGTAGTTCATGTCATCTCTTGGAAAAAAATTAGCAATACGAGCTTGAACAGGACACTATTGGTATAATATTATTATTATTATGTAGTGATTTTTTTAACTGCAAAGGTCTAGGGATGTTACAAGCCAAGATTAACTTTATACATTGGTTCTCACTAAATATTGCTTTATATGTTTATTCCTGCAAGACACCCTAGAAAATATTTTTCACATTAATCGCACAGTAAATTATTATATGGGAATTGAGCAACTTTATATATCTTTACGACGAAAGTAAACACAGGACAATGAAATTACAGAATATCCCAAACTTTAATAACTAATACTCCCTTGCAACAATTACAAATAAACCCAAATAATCAAAAAGCCAAATTAAGCTGATCGCCGTTAAAACAACGTTTGAGTTTGCTCGTCTGGGTTCTCTTTTACCGCCAAAAGAGAATCGCATTACCCCGCTGATCAGACCCGATCACATCCAATTACCTACCGAGTTGGCCGGGTGCATGTGAGAATTAGCGTACTCTATGGTAGCTAGGATCTATCGACTTATGTTTTAGCTTTTTGTGCAATAAAAACGTTTTTATATATAATTTATTTTGTGTAAATTAATTTTAAGATTTATTATCATTTATTATTATTTTATATAAAAATATAATACACAGACTGTAAAATATATGTCAAGAACCAACATTAAATAACCTTTACTCGTACGTTATAGCTTAGCGGACGCTACAAGACGATATTTTTATGATCACATAAAATACAAAACTTGCGAGGTTAGGATAGGTTTTGGTTCTTATTGAATAGAAACCACGTTACGTATAATAAGTATAGATGTTTTACGGCAAAGTTTATTTATAAGTTTAACCCTTACACAAGCTGTTTCCTTTTACTTTAATACAGGGTGTTTCCTAACTACAGTACGAAATTTATGAAGGTAATTTCCTATGTCTTTTTATGAAAAAAGTTATTATAAATATTAGCCCGGTTTTGCTTTATTTCTGAGATACAGGGCTTGACGCATTTAAAAGCGGTCGGTATTTTTAAACGATTTAAAAACTCTTTAATCGGTTCAATGTATTTAGACGCTTGTAAGCTTTACCTAGATTAAGATTATTGGGTCCAGTGGTGTCTTGGTGGGCCCAACAGCTAATAATATTGTGAAAAATACGTCACTGCTTTTTATAGTTTCTATATATTTTTTTATTGATTAAGCAATTAAAAAATAAACTTTTTAGTGTCTTGTATTCTCTCTGTATGTCGTATGATTGTCAGGACACAAAAATTGAACACACTTTAAGTCATTCTAAAAAGTATTCATAAGCATGATAAAATTAAATACACAATTTAAAAAATAAATAAATTTGACCTTAGTAAATAATTTTTTTTTAAACATATTATAAAAATCTATAAATATTTAACAGTGACGAATAGGATTGAATAAGAATATTTTTTTATTTATAAGGGCTGTGGTATTATAGTTAAAATATAAAGAAAAAAATAAAAATAAAAATAAAATAAATTATACAACAAATCAAAAAAGCATTTTAAAAAGAAACCAGATGATCTTGTTCTGTTATTAGCTTTTTACAACGTTTTTAAATTTATCCTGCAGTGTTTAACTGTTACAATAGGTACCATTCTAATTTTTTATTTAATTTTAAAATATAGCTTTTGTCAAAATCATAGGCAAAACTACCTTCAAATTTTTAATGGTTTGTAGAAAACAAAAAAAGTCCCATTGTGTTTTTTTAAGTCCCAATAGTTTAAATAAAAATATTTTATCCTTCAGGATAATTTAGTTTAACCACCGACAAAAAACGAATGTAAATTAAAATTCTTTTGTGTTGTTAAGTTAAAACAAAAACATAACTTCTGACCCAAGTACCAGAGACCACTATTGCTAGTGGCTTCTCTGAAAAAACGATCATGAGGACCAAAAACAAATACCCCCTGACGGTTTTGGTGAGTCCAGCCAGTTTGCAATGAAAAGGTATACCACGATCAGTCAGTACAGAGGGGACCAGACATAGAGTCCGTAACCTACCATTTCTTACTTGGAAGGTGAGGGGTGCCGAGTAAATAGACGATTGGGTGCACAGCATGCAAATCCATAACGGTTGAGTCCAAAGCCTAGCGGCTTGTTCCACCATTGACAGTGGGGACCGAAGGAATTGTCTTAGATTAGATTAGGAGGTGAAATATATATCCTCTATCACTGCAACCTGCTCAGGTTTATTGTGTGTCCCCTGTCCATAGGTTAGAGCACGCTGTCCAAGCCGGTCTTTTTAATCAGACTCCACAAGCTTGAAACCGACTCCTTGATAAATCTTGCCCCTTTAGGTTTTTCTTCACCTAGCTTTGTAAACCGCAGACGACAAAGGGCTTCACAGAAGCACCATACATGTTTTGCGGTTTCTTCCTCCTCATGGCAGAACCTGCATAGGTTTCCTTCTACCAGGCCTATGATTTCCAGGTGTTTATTCAGTCTGCAATGCCTGAAATTAATCCACTATTATTCTTACTGCCTTCCGGTTGTAATTCATAAGGTCTTTCATAAATTTCGGCGAGTAAGCCTTGATGAATACTTTCGCTTGACGCTGTCCTGGTGTTCTTCTCCACCAGTCTTGAGATTCCCTCATAATCCATGATCTAATAGATGACCATCATTAACATGAAGGAATTGTCTTACGTTGTTTGTCTACATTTTCAAAGCTATCCTCTTTACTCTGTTCTGACGAACACATCCAACATCACTTTTGTGTTGTTACGTTTCTTGGATAAATAACTTTCGATAAAAATCTTTCATTTAATTTGTATTTGCTTCGCCTAAAGCAGCTTTTACAGTAATTAAATACTCTATACAAAATATGTCTTAAAAATCTATAAACATCTAAGAATCTTTTAACTATTTTTATATAAAAATTTTAAAAATCCGAATTTGCAGGAAGGTAGAAGGTTAGCTTTAATTAACACACACAATGTTTTTATTAAGAAGTAGATTTATTAAGAATAGGATTTTAATTAAAAAACGTTTATAATTATATTTGCTACCTTAGGATAGATCTTATTGAAGAAAAGTGGTATTTAATTTATATATTTTTGTAACTGATATAATACAGGAATAGTCTTAGATTTAAAAAATTGCAGGTGTAAACGAATTTCTTAGACAGGCCATAACTACTACTATTTGCTTGCCGAGTGTGTAACTGGGACGCCTGAAGGGACAGAGACAGAAATTCATTACTATCGACATTCTCGAATATCATTCGACGATGCTTTGGAGGCTCGTGTCGAGGGCCACCAATCTGTAAAAGGCTTTCTGTTCGCACAAAGCCATTGTTGCCAAGTGTACAAATATGCTGGGGTGATATAAATATTATTTAACATATAGTACCTATTAAACATAAATGGTTCTTTTTAAGAAAATATGTAATAGGCAATAAATAAATTCATTTTAAGGAATAAAAAACCACAATAACAAGATTAAAACAGGTGCCTTAATCAAATATGAAATATTAAAATAAATTAGTGTAAAATTAATTAGTATAATTAGAATGGAAAACTGGCAACACATCAAAAACCAACATATTTTTTGTCAGCATTCTTTTCATCGAGGTAGACTTGCTGGGCGAACAGTAGAGTATTTGACATATCAAAATAAAACTTGGTATAAGTAAATAATATAAGTAGAGAAGAGTTTACTCATATTTTTACATCCCAGTTACTTCAGGTTTAATCCCCAAGAAAATTCTTGAAATGTAACATTTTAAAAAGTTTTTAGGCTTACTTGATTTTTTCAGATCCATTTTTAATATTGCATCTAGGTGGCTATGATTGGATGCAAATTAATCTAGTGGGCCTAGGTGATGTAAGAGAAATACATTTGCAAGGTTAATGGACTAATATGACATAAAGAAATAAAAAAATTTGGCAAAATTACATTTTTGTGTCTAACTATATTTTTTTAAATGGCAACATTTACAACTTTTAAACAACAAGCATTTTTCAAATAAAATATTTTTTGAACGATCTAAAAATACCAAATTATTTGTGATCGGAATAAAAATAATGTAATAAATAAAGGATCGTAGCCACCTAGATACAATACTACAAATGACTCTCAAAAATTAAGTAGGCTTAAAACAATTTAAAAATGACAAATAACTATTTAAAATTGTCTTAGAATTCTAAAAATGTTAAAATATTAAGGGTGTTCCAATTATAAATTTAAAATTGAAGGTAATATTGGTTAAAGCGAAAGTAACCAAAAAGTGAGAAATATGCAAAAATGCCACTTTACCCAATATTATTTTTGTCTTTGGTTTGTCCCCATATATACCGGCTTCAACTCCTTGGTCTGTTTTGGAGCCGTCTGTATACAAATTAGGTCGGCTTTAATAAGAAGGCCTGCCACCCTTTAGTCCTTTCTGTCCGGTATGATGATTTGAAAACCTTTGTTTAGCCAGTAGCTTGGTACCATTTTGTCTGAAGGTATCTCACACAGTGAGTTGACTTCTTGGTTCTCCTTGAATCTTCATTTTATGGCCCTTTCCTGTTTTAAAATAGGACTCTGTCCTTCTTTGAAACGGTATTGTACCGCTTTTACTTCACCCTGCATGTATATGTGAAGTGGCGGTAGGTTAAGCAGCACTTCCAGTGCTGCAGTAGGGGTCGATTTCATGGCTCCCGCAATACATAGACAAGCGAGTCTTTGTATACTTTGTCGTTGCCTTTTTCCCGTCATTTGTAGCTTTTTGCTCCCCAGGCAATTAAACCGTAGGTTACCATTGGTCTGACGATCATTTTGTACAAGCATAGGTTCATCTTCGGGCTGAGTCCGGAATTCTTTCCGCAAAGTCTTTAGCATCTACACAGGGTAGTTTTTGACTTCTGAGTAACTTTGCTTAAGTGTGGTTCCCAGGTCAGGTTTTGGGGAAAGATGACTCCTAAATATTAATTTATAATAGTAAAACCAACTTTAATATTAATACGACATAATAATTTCGTATAAGATATTAAACCCATGAACTAAATGGTTTATAAATTTATTTATTCCTATTTAATAAATCAAATTTAATGGATTAAACTTTGTAATTATAAAGCATTAGCCATGAAAAGGATGCAAATTTCAACAACTTTTACATTTACACTCTAATTAATTACCAACTTGTTTAATACGACCCGATCCAGAATAATCCGATTTAATATAAAGTATTAGGGTGTGTTTGGTAAGCAACGGGGTTAAATATGCTAAAAGTGAAAATCTAATTGGATTTTAAAGTATTGGCATCAGAAATAAATGCTATTTATGAAAAAGGTTAACAATAAGATATAGTTCCTGGCCCATAATGAAATTCACTTAATGATAATAGAGAATTATTGCAAGTTGCCTTATTAAGCTCGGGAATTATTAATGCCGGCCTTATTGAAATAGTGCTGGTACCCATAATTTAGAGTTATTGCAAATCATGTTGACAGTACCATTAACCTATAAAAAAGGGGAAAAATGTAGTAGTTTTTCTTTATTCTTTTGTGTTGTAGGGTTTTTTTAACACAATTACAGAAATAAATTTGAAAAAGCAAGGTTTTAAGTATTTTTGCTTCTAAAAACTTTTCGATTTTGTGATCGGCAGCCTTTCGGTTAGACGAACATTTCCGAAGTTAAAATAAGGGCAAAATAAGGTACGACCTAAAACCGACATAAATAATGCCAGGCACTATACTTATTAAGGGAGTCCTTATCCTACCATGCATTTGCGCAAGCTCAGATGTCAAAATAAGGCCGGTATTATTTGTGCCTGGCCTTATTTCATGGTGCAATAATTCTCTAATATTACTGCAAAAACCTTTTAAGGTGGTTTCTTTTGACGAGTCTATCACGAATGTTTAATTTTGAGTTCGTTTCAAAAATATTTTTTGTTAGGCTAATATATCAATTTTTTTATCAACTTTAGGATATACGGTGAGCCGAAATTTATACTTTTTATGGAAAAGTCATGGTTTACACAAAAATTGACTCTCATTTGCATTGCATTTGCAAATTTCACGCCAAACCCTTTTGGTGAAAATCGCAATTCGCTACTTCATGTCGTGTAATCGCCACAGCGTCTTTTTTAAATTCTTACTCTTTTTTTATTATTTGTTACTTTTTTATTTATAGAGATTTAATAATTATTTAAGAAAATTTTATTTTTATATTTTTAATATATTTTTTCAATCTTAAATTAAACATCTTGTATATTTTTTGGTTTTAAAATAGTCATAAAATTAACTTTTTAAAAATTTATTTTACTTTCTATTTTATTTAAGCCACTTCTGAGATACTAGTTTATTCTAATTGGGTATAAAATTCCTTGGGTGGTGCCCTTAACCTTTTACAATAAAGATAAAAGCAAATTTTAGTTCTTTTTTTACAAACTCTTCCTACCAAATATTGTGACAATACCCCAAAAACCAACAAAATTATTTACCAGAAAACTTAAACCAGATTGAAATTTTGACACTTTTTATTACCATAATTATCAACCTTTGAATACTAAGGTAAATTGGGTTTTTTTGTGCCTCAAAAATTTGTGGTTGTTTTTTCCCACACCTTTTAAAGCCCCTGTATTTTGATAGGGGAGCCCAAGAGGCAAATTTGGAATTTGCTAGAAGGATACCTTGTACCTGGTTAAATACCTTCACCAAATATGAGCCCCGTATCTGATCGTAAAAACAAAAATATATCCATCAGAAATTTTCGAGCTCATCAGATTAAATAGGGTAAGTTAATTACATACTAAAAAGTGTATATTTTACACATCTGACAATAAAATAATGTAAATAGAGCGAAGAACTACAAAGGTGAAAAAACGTCATGTTGACATTCTTGAGCGTGGCTATTTTTTGTAAAAAAAAATAATTTAAGAATAACAAAAATATGTAATCTGATACGATCCAAAATGATTTTTTAAGCCGAATTATTAACAGTATTTATATAACATATTTAAAAGTCTATAGCCGCTTTCCTTACCGATGGAAAGGTATACATTATATACCATTTTTTCCTTTTATCATCCAAACTTTGCAACCGAATAGGTTTCTATGACGCTCGAGTAAATCCCCATTTAGCATCGTGGGTTCCCGTACTATTTGTAGTATTTAAACTTCATGAGTAAACTCTTGCATTAGTTATTTCTTCCTTTATATTTTTTGTGCATATTTTTATTTAAAATTGCTTGCGACCACAAATATGGCAATTGAAAAATGTATGGGATTTAATTTTAATTTGCATAAAAAGGTCCCATTTATTAAATATGGATCTTTTTGATTTATTTAATTGTAATCCCTTGACTGGCATGTTATTTTTAAATAATTTTTTAATTATTCGAGGCGAGAACAAAAATAAACAATTTAAAGCCAATTTATAGAATTGTTTTGCGGAGCCTGTATTTGCGCTGTTAGAATATGTGCATAGTCTTTGGGCCAGTAATGAAATTGATTTCATATTAATAACACTTTTAAAACCTTTTAGGAGGATACTTTTTGACGAGTCTACCACAAATATTTATACCGCCATATCTGAAAGCGACTCTTCAACCCAGCCTATCAATGTCAAATGTTTCGGGTGTCGGACTAGGCAAAAGCGTCACTTTTTTGCCGGACAAGTTTACCACAATGTTTACCAGGCAATTTTTATAAGAGCCATAAACATGTTTTGAATATCGGATTGGGCGGGTTTTGTAACTGTAACCCTTACGATTTTTGGCACAATGTTTTAAAATTGCATGTAAAACATTCAGGTAAAATTGTCCGACAAAAAAATGACACGTCTTCCAGTTCGACACCCGAAACATTTGATATTAACAGGTTGGGTTACAAGCGCCGCTGCCATATACGACGGTATGAATATTCGTGGCAGACTGCAGGGTCATGGATCATCCGTATCAGGTGGTCGCTATTATAAGGAACTTTGGTTTAGTCATATTAGTCAAAATATAATTGTTTAATTTGCGAAACCAGTAGCATTTTCAATCCTCTTTAAGTTTAAATAATAAAAACAATTGACCATGGCGCCTTCGAGTAACAGCGTAAAATAGTATTGTTTTAAATAAAACCCCGTATGTTTTATAAGCAAGAGAGCTTTTAAAAAAACATATTTTTAATAGTTTTCAAAATACGGTAATCTTCAATGGCTTGAAAATAAACCAGTATTGGTATCAGAAAAGTATGCTATATTTATGAAGAAGGTTAACAATAAGATATAGTTCCTGGGCCAATAATGAAATTCACTTTATAAAATAGAGAATTATTGCAAGTTGCCTTATTAAGCTCGAGAATTATTAATACCGGCCTTATTTAAATAGTGCTGGTACCCATAATTTAGAGTTATTGCAAATCGTGTTGAGAGTACCATTAACCTATAAAAAAGGGAAAAAAATTATTAGTTTTTCTTTATTCTTTTGTGTTGTAGGGTTTTTTAAGACAAGTATTTTTACCTCTAAAAACTTTTCAATTTTGTGATCGGTAGCCGTTTGGTTAGACAAACAGTTCCGAAGTTAAAATAAGGCCAAAGTAAGGCACGACCTAAAACCGACATAAATAACGCCAGGCACTATACTTATTAAGGGAGTCCTTATCCTACCAAGCATTTGCGCAAGCTCAGATGTGCCTGGCCTTATTTCACTGTGCAATAATTCTCTAATAACACTTTTAAAAAAATTTTAAGGGTTTTTTTTTTGGACGAGTCTACCACGAATATTTAATTTCAAGTTCTTTTCGAACATTTTTTTCGTTAGGCTAATATATCAGTTTTTTTTATCATGTCCAGGATATGGGGTGGGCCGAATTTAATGCTTTTTATAGAAAAGTCATGGTTTACACAAAATGAACTCTCATTTGTACAATACAAATTTCAAGCCAAACCATTTGGTGAAAAACGCAACTTCTGTCGTGTAATCGCTATATCATCTTTTTTATATTCTTACTCTTTTTTTCATTATTTATTATTTTTTTATGTATAGAGATGTTATAATCATTTAACAACATTTTTATAAAAAAACATTTTTATATTTTTTAAATATATTTTTTTGCAATCTTAAATTAAACATCTGTATATTTTTTTAGTTTTAAAATAGTCAAAAATTAACTTTTTAAATATATATTTTACTTTCTATTCCTTTTAAGCCGTTTCTGAGATACTATTTTATTCTAATTGGGTATAAAACTCCTTGGGTGGTGCCCTTAAACTTTTACAATTAAGATGAAAGCAAATTTTAATTATTCCTTTCCAAACTCTTCCTACCAAATATTGTGACAATACCCCAATTACCAACAAAATTATTTACCAGAAAACTTAAACCAGATTGAACTTTTGACACTTTTTATTAACATAATTTTCCACTTTTGGATACTAAGGTAAATTGGGTTTTTTTGTGCCTCAAAAATTTGTGTTTTTTTTTCACACTTTTTAAAGCCCCTGTATTTGGATAGGGGAGCCCAAGAGGTAATTTTGGGATTTGCTAGAAGGATACCTTGTACCTGGTTAAATACCTTCACCAAATATGAGCCTCGTATACAAGGCCGATCGTAAAAACAAAAATATATCCATTAGAAATATTCGAGCTCATCAGATTTAGATAGGGTAAGTTAACTACATACTAAAAAGTGTATATTGTACTTATCTCACAATAAAAGAAAGTAAAGAAAGCGAAGGGCTACAGAGATGTAAAAAACGGTATTTTGATATTCTCGAGCGTGGCTATTTTTCATTAAAAAAATATATTTAAGAATAACGAAAATATATAATCCGATACGATCTAAAACGATTTTCTTAAGTCAAATTATTAACAGTATTTATTTAACATATTTAAAAGTCTATAGCCGCTTTTCCCACCGATGGAAAGGTATATATAACTCAACAGGTTTCTATGACGCTCGAGTAAATCCCCATTTAGCATCGCGTGCTCCCGTACTATTTGTAGTATTGAAATTTCATACGTAAACTCTTGCATTGGTTATTTTTCCCTTTATATTTTTAGTGCAAATTTTTATTTAAAATTGCTTGCGACCACAAATATGGTAATTGAAAAATGTATGGGATTTAATTTTAATTCGCATAAAAAATGTCCCATTTATTAAATATGGATCTTTTTGATTTATTTAATTGTAATCCCTTGACTGGCATGTTATTTTTAAATTAAGTTTTAATTATTCGAGGCGAGAACAAAAATAAACAAATTTAAAGCCAATTTATAGAATTGTTTTGCGGAGCCTGTATTTGCGCTGTTAGAATATGTGTATAGTCTATGGCCGCAATGAAATTGACTTCATATTAATAACACTTTTAAACCTTTTTAGGGGGATACTTTTTGACCAGTCTAACACAAATATTCATACCGCTATATCTGAAAGCGGCTCTTTAACCCAGCCTATCAATGTCAAATATTTCGGGTGTCGGACTGGGCAAAAACGTCACTTTTTTGCCGGACAAGTTTACCACAATGTTGAGCATGCAATAAAAACCCATAAACATGTTTTGATATCGGATTGGGCGGGTTTCGTAACTCTAACCCTTACGATTTTTGGCACAATGTTTTAAAATTGCATGTAAAACATTCAGGTAAAATTGTCCGACAAAAAATGACACGTTTGCCCCGAGACCCGAAAAATTTGATATTAACAGGTTGGGCTGAAGCGTCGCTTCCATATACCGGCGCGGCGGTGTGAATATTCGTGGTAGACTCGTCAAAGGGAACCCCTCCTAAAAAGGTTTTAAAAGTGTTATTATTTTGAAGTTAATTTCATTAGTGGCCCAGAGACTAGCAGTTTTGTTGGTTATCCATATCAGGTGCTCGGTATTATTGGGATCTTTGGTTGATTATTAGTCAAGATATAAAAATTGTTGAAATTGCGAAACCAGTAGCATTTCTAACACTTTTTAAGTTTAAATATTAGGAAAACAATTGACCATGGCGCCTTTAAGTTACAGCGTAAAATAGCATTGTTTTTAAATAAAACTCCGTATGTTTTATAAGCAATAGAGCTTTAAAAAAATGTTTTAAAACCATATTTTTAATGGTTTTGAAAATACGGTCTTCTTCAATAGCTTTTGATAATAAACTAGCATTTTTAAATAAGACGATCCGTGTATTGTATTATTATTAAAAAGGTATTTTTAAAAGCTTAAAAAACAACCATATTTATTATGTCTATCTCTTATAGTTTGGGAAATATAGCCATCCAAATCTAAAGATAATGTTAATTTTAATTACCGGATCAGATAAATAACTTAACACATAGGCAATGTGAGGGAAAGAGACAATCTCACGTGAATACCCGCATGTAAACATTTTGTTTTCGATGATGATATTAACAACTTTAAGTTATAGACACTTAACTTAGTGCCCTTAACTTATATAACAATGTTTTGAAATTAAGTGGGAATATGTATTTATGGAAAACGTACAAATAGATGACTCTCCTCTGAAACTTTTAGGAAGGGGGGACTAACTGAAAACCACTTCTTTGCAAAATCCATTTTTTTGCCAAAGTGTTAAACTTAGATTATTGGAATCTTCCATATATTTGGTGTGGATCCCATATCTTCACTTTTACAATTAAATTGTTATAATAATAATTTAATTAAAAGTAAAAATATTTAAAAATAAAAACTTGTAATTGGCGGGCCTAATATCATTTTAAAAATCTCATTTCGTGCAATATTATACAAATTTATGACCAATTTACCAATATGTTATTTGGTTTTGTGCAACTACATTATTTATTTAATGCATTTAAATGTGATTTATAATTTATTTGTTAAAATAATATTACATTTTAACTACATAGCCTAAGTGCCTGGAATATTTAGTATTTCCGGGTAATTTTTTTTATTGCTGTTTACTTAATTAAATTTTTTAACTGACCAACAATTAATATTTATTAATAATGTGACTTGTATAAAACAAACTGTTTCAGTTGGTTAAAAATAATAAAATACAAAACACAATGTCGAATAACAAACTTAGTTTCCTATATGTATTTTAAACTATTCAATTTAAGGTAATAAAATTTATTATTTTACACAATAAGATAAAAAAAATGGTTTTATTCATATCACAGTAAATAATTTCTACTTCAGTTGGTCACTATTTTTCGCACCTCAATTTCTATATCTAAAATATTTTGGTAATAATTTTCTTTAAATTTGTTACTAAATTCATTGGTTTTCTTTTTCATGTTTAATCTATACAGGGTGTCCCATTTTGGTTGTCCCTTATGGGAAACTTGGAAACCATAAGAGATATTAAAATCCGATACCCCATCCTCGAGCTCTTTTGGAGAAAACATTTATGGTAAAAACAGATCATCGCTATCGCGAAGCGTTTCAGAGATACAGGGTTATTCTCGATTTTTCACTTTTTGAAAAGGTCCTGTAGCTTTGTTGTTATTACAGATACGAGAAAACTAATTGCACATTATAAAGACACTTTTTCCGTAGAATCCAGTGGCGTAGCCAAAAAATTTTTGAGCTGTCATTTTTGACATATGACCCAAACATGTTTTTTTTATTAGGGACACCCTATAAATGATTAGGTAATTAAATTGCTTGTTTTTTCTGATTAAAATAATATATCATACTAGGTGGTTTAATAAATTTTTCACGTCAAATATTTGAAAAATTATGATTTTAAAGACGCATTGCGGCTTCTATCTGTTTTTAAATTGTTTTATAATTTTGTTTTAAAAGGAATCTGTCATCCCTTAGCTCAGGAGACATTTCCGTAGAAAAAGCAAAAAATTAGTTTACAACAACAATAGTAAACAAGTTATATTAATTAAACTTAAAAATTTATCAAGTTTTTTTTAATTTTTGGGTTTTTATTTTTTTTATTTTTTATGATTTCTCTATGTCAACTTTACCAATAGAGCAAAAAAACAAAAAAAAAAAAAAATTTAAGTCCAAAAAAAATGAAAATTTTGACACACCCTGTATAACTTTGATTTTTATTTTTTATACAACATTATCATACTAATACAGTACCAAGATTTTTTTGCTTCAAATTCATAAATAAGGACGCTATGAATTTTTAAATTTAAACATAAAAATAATTATTTTTAATTTTTTGGAACACACTGTATCATTTATATATATATATAATAATATTCTTCCTTATCATATATATTATCCACCATCCTTATATATTCTTAAATAAAATTGTAGGAAATTTTTAAAGTTAAAAATAAAAAAAAAACATTTTAATTTTTTGAGACACCCTGTATCATTTTTTATGTATAGTAATATTTCTCACCATCACATTTATCAAATACCAAAATTTCATCCCTTTATTTTTATAAATAAAATTGTGGGAAATTTTTAAATTTTAAAATAAAAAAACATATTTTAATTTTTTGAGACACCGTGTATCATTTTATTATGCGTATTAATAATCTTCTACATCATAAAATATATATTATTTACCAAAATTTCATACTTATATATTTTTAAATAAAGTGGTAGGAAATTTTTAAATTTTAAAATAAAAAATGCGTCTTTAAAATCATAATTTTTCCAATATTTGACGTAAAAAATTTATTAAACCACCTTCTATGATATATTATTTTAATCAGAAAAAACTAGCAATTTAATTACCTAATCATTTATAGGGTGTCCCTAATAAAAAAACATGTTTGGGTCATATGTCAAAAATGACAGCTCAAAAAATTTTTGGCTACGCCACTGGATTCTACGGAAAAAAGTCTCTTTATAATGTGCAATTAGTTTTCTCGTATCTGTAATAACAACAAAGCTACAGGGCCTTTTCAAAAGTGAAAAAATCGAGAATCACCCTGTATCTCTGAAACGCTTCGCGATAGCGATGATCTGTTTTTACCATAAATGTTTTCTCCAAAAAGAGCTCGAGGATGGGGTATCAGATTTTTAATATCTCTTATGGTTTCCAAGTTTCCCATAAGGGACAACCAAAATGGGACACCCTGTACATACTTATAAAGAGGTAAAGTTTGTAACTTTGTTTGTTTGTAGCCGCTAATCTTTGGAAATACTTAACCAATCATAAAAAATCTTTTACAATCAGAAAGCTACACTATTCACAAGTGTTATAGGCTTTATTTTATTATAATTAAACAAAAAGTTTAGATATTAACGTCCAACGAAGTGGGCACGGATCGTTTATCTTGATAAACTATAGCTTTGTAAAGGCTAACCTTGGGAAACGCTAAACTAAACATAAAAACTCTTTCACAATTAGAAAGCTACACTTTTCAGAAGTGCTATGGGCTATATTTCATAGTAATTAAACAAAAATTTAAAAAAAGAGATATGTATACCAATTTATACTAATATTATAAAGAGAGTAATTTTATAACTAGGTATAATAAGCACCGGTGGTCCAGTGATAGAATGCTCACATGTCGCGCGGGCTGCCCAGGTTCGATTTTTTGCGAATGCAGATTTTTTTATATATATATATAGAAATAGATAAAAGAATAAACGAATTTTCTTTTTTTAGTAGACTTTTTCTTCGATATTTATTTATACTAATATTATAAATAAAGAGGTAAGATTTGTAACTTTGATTTTTGTTTGTATGGGCTAATTTTCGGAAATTCCGAACCGATCATAAAAATTCTTTCATATTTAGAAACCTACACCATTCAGGGATGCTATGGGCTATATTTTATCATGATTAAACAAAAAGCTTAGAGAAAATATAATTAACGTTCAACGAAGTGGGCACGGATCGGCTAGTAAATAATAAATACCATTTAATTCTAGTTTGAGCCAAAAGTACACAAAAATAATAAGCTAAACAAGCTTTTTTAAAAGCACATAGCCTCTGGCAGCACCTGATAACATATTTTTTAGATAATTTTAAAAATATTGCTAAACCACGTATCACGTATTTAAAAAAAAATCTGTTATGTCGTCTTTGTCCTGCCATAAACCTGATGCGTGGTGTGGTTTATTTTTTTCTTGAGATGCTCTCGGCCGCCATTTGAATATTTTTATTTGTTAATTTTACATTACAATATGGTACTATGTATAAATTTAATATCCCCAAGGTTTGATTTTTAAAATTGATCCGTTAAAAAAATAAAAGGGGTAGGGGCACTAAAGAAATGCACTGTATACCTCTAAGCTGTTTTTTTAACTTTTGTTTGTGTTATTAAAAATTCTAAGTCTGCATAGAAAAAGATATTTTACATCCGAATCAGTAATCAGATTTTTATTATCTTTTATGATATACAGGCTACGAAAAAAATTCTTTTAAATTGAACACCCCATATATTATTTTACCATTAAAGAGATCTCTGGTAAAGTTTTTTAAAAAATAGCACGTTTTAGGTATTTATCTTAATTAGTTTCGGAAATATGGCCATCCAAATCTGAAGAATAATTTTTTGAATTTCCATTAGAGTCGTAATAAATTTAGATTCCCACAACTTTTTTTTTAGTATAAAAAAATAAAATTTATGTTTCGTAAATTGTCCAAAAATAAAAATAAAAATAAAAATAAAACGTGGTATTAACACTAAGGCTGAAAATATAGTGGAGTGACGAGTTTGAGCGACAAACTCGTCACTCTATGTACTCATGCATTTGATTTTACGCGTCCGATTTTGACCCGATGTCGTGCTGTTTGCTCGCCGCTATTCCTGTCGCTTCACCATATTTTTAGCCTAAATAATCGATATTTAATCTATTTTTAATGGTTTTAGAAATATGCCCATAAATTTTATAATAGGCAATTATTCCCGCAATACACCTAATTGACAGTTACACCTATTCTTCAGATTTGAATGGTCATATATCCACCAACTAATAAAAAAATATATTGTGACGTTTATGTTAAAATATATATAATGGCTACTTTACGTCATTTGGACAAATCTACCATATGGAACTATCTTCTTGGGACAATGAGACCGGTGGACCATCAAAACTAACTTTGCTTTTTTTAAAAACCAACTTAACTTATTTAATTAACTAAATTTAGTACGAGCATACCCCCCACTAGAGGTAGACCGTACGGGGCTTAACTAAAACTTTAACTTTATGTTTAACTTCACTAACTACTTCTTATCTGATAAAGAATCCCTTTTAATTTCTTTCTCTCTTCTTTAAATATCAAATTTTTCAGTGTTTGTTTTGCATTTCTACGCTACCCAGTTTGTTTAATGTTTTTATTTTATTATTATAAAAGTAACCTAGAAAATTGTTTGATTTATACTTTTTAAACCTTGACACCCCACGTATATTTTTATGTACCAAATTTCCCAATGTTAAGTAACCCAATTAAAATTTAAATTTCCCAAAAATGTATATTTTTAAAATTCCCCAAAATGTATACTTTTTTTATACTAGGTGTTCACAATATTTATAAAATTTGTTAATTTTTTTATTTTAACTCTGTGAAAGATTTATTTTATTAGTGAGATAATATACAGGGTTAGTAGAAAAAACCGGAATGGTGGATTATCTTAGCAACCGTTAAATATAAGTGAACCAAATTTTGGGCGAAGGGGTGTCTCCCCGTGGCGCAGTAAACAGAGCTTCGATCTTCGAAGCTAGAGATCGCCGATTCGATTCCTAGCGGGGGAAACATATTTAGGTAGTAGTTATTTAAAAACAACGACGTGGTGGCACTACCGCGTTGTCTAAAAGGTGCTGTGAAATGCATAACTGCATGTTTCAGTGCTTGGACAACGTTGACGGAACAGGGGGAACGATGGGTTAAACATCAAATAACCCGACACCCACGTTACTTTGGCATTTAGGCATATGCCTTCGTGGGATGTCAAAAAGATAAAAAAATAACTGAATATGCAGAAATAAAAAATTGTATTTGCAAGGTTGCCAAGTTTATAGTTTTCTATGTAGGTTAGGGAATTTTTAAATAATAAATGGATTACCATATTTTTAATTATCGTAATCAATTACTTTTATTACCTTTATTATGATCTTAAATTGTTGTTTCTTTCTTATGTTAATTTCGGAGATATGGCATCATGTTTTTTTTTAATTAATACAAATAGAGCTAGGTAAGGTCAATTATCTAAACAACGATCAAACCAATATTCGTTAAAGTTAGTACAGGTGTAAAACTGGACCTTTTAAAATCATGATTAACAATTTGCGACGTTTTCAAGATTATTAAAAAAAGTTAAGGAATGGACAAAAAGAAATTTAATTATAAAACATCGCAAAAGCAATTCCCGAATTTAAAATAACTAGTTACTCCCTTGTACTAATTTTAACGAATTTTGGTTTGATCGTTTTTGAGATAATTGACCATACCGTGTCGTTTCTGTATTTAAGGTTGATGCCATATTTTGAAAATTAACAGGAGTAAAAAAAACAAAACTACACTGAAAAATATCCACTATATTCAAGAGTAATGATCTTGACTAAATGCAAGCTTACATTCATATATCCGCAATAACAACTAATCTTGTTCAAGAAAACATATACTCCTTTAAGCAATATTAAAAATTTATTTAATTTAATTTTATATATTATTTAAATAAGTATAGCTATACTAGGCCGAATATTTTAGCTTTCTTAATATAAAACAAACTGGGCTTTATTTAAGTATAGTAATCTTTTAATGAAAATTGTAATTGCGATTTGCTTAAGAATAACTAAACTTGGAATAAGTATAAGAATTATTGCATTAATTATATGCAATTCTCAGGTTAAATCTAAATTATCTTTATTAAAGGATAATTATTTTTAATACAAACACTATTTTTGCTTAGATTTAAACTTCGATAAGTTTAAACAAAGCATATTAAATATTATTGCAAATAGTTTCATATCTTAGAATACATTTTGAGTTCCGCCCGGGAATTACATGGATTGACATAAAATAAATTAGAGCCAAAAAAAAAAATTAAAAAGTGTTTCACATTTTAAGACTGCTACAAAACTAAACTACAACATATTTTTAAAAATTTTAGTTTTTCGATATAATCAAAAGAGTCAGATTTTACAAAATAGTTTAGTCCTATAAGTCTTCCACCAGTCTTAGTATGTGACACAATTTTTAAAATTTTCTTGACTCCAATGTATTTTATATCAATCAATGTCATTACAGGAAGGACGCCCTGAATTTTATTTAAGGTATGAACCCAGTTGCAAAAATAATTATTTGAAGTAAACAAAATAAAAAACACATAATTTAATAATATTGCCCTAAATATTTAAAATGTACACTAAAAGTATAATACAATTTATATTGTTTTAACTAAAATATTGGAACTTAAAAAAATAATAAAATTTACAAGATATATGATAAACTGGATACTACTCTTGTTTCATAAGACCTTCTTGGGACATTTTTCATATTTTCAACAAGTTTCAAGCAGTAAAGACAGATAGAAACTCTTTTTGTGTCAGGCACCTGAAATTAACAGAATGGTAAAAATATAATTCGTTTTGCTTTTAGTTTAATGCTAAATATACTACCTAAGCTATATAAGCAAAACCTTTCTAAAAACATTAAAACATCCTTAGTTTTGTTCCCTGTACAGAACTGAAAATACGAATACTTTTGGAAGAATTAAAAAAAAGCACCAAGAGATTTTAAAAGTAATCTAACATAAAATAAATGCCTTATAAACAAACAGTATTATATTTAAACACATTTTATAAAATTATAACCTGAATTCACTATTTCCCCCTTCTTTTTGCACTCAATTCTTGAGTTTTCTGCTAAATTGGTACTTAATATTTAGTTTCCACCTCTAAAAACACCATTTTTCTATTTATTTTATCCATTTTTTCCATAAAATAATATAGCTTCACTTTCAGTGGCAGTGACAATGACAGACTGCGATTAAAATGTTTGAAAGTGAAGCTTTGCGATTTTATAGAAAAAAACGGTTAAAATAAATAGAAAAATGGGGTTATTAGAGGTGGAAATCAAATATTGTGTACCAATTTACCTTTCAATCAAGAATTGAGTGCAAAAGAAGGAGAGAAATAGTGAATTCAGGTTAGTTTTGGTTATCAAGTCTAAAGATGAATATTTCGAGAACAGAAACGAGTCCGACTAAAAATTCTTTCACATTCGTGATCAGCGCCCACAAAACCCCGTATACCAAATTTCATTAAAATCGGCGATGCGTCCGGTTTGTAGATAATTACCAGCAAATTTGTGCAAATACATTTGCCGTAAAAACGGATGTAATAAATAGTTCAGTCTAATTTGTACAAATGGCATGCACAAATCAACTTGTGCAAATTGCATGAGCGTGAAAACCCACCTTAAAAGCATATTCCTACCTATATAGATTTTTTTAAATTGTTTAAACACGTTTAGTTATTCTAACCTATAAAAGTATTTTGCACCTGATATAAAAAATGTTACTGTACTGTTACTTTGTGTACTTACCTTGAAAAATGGGGATTAAATCCATCATTTCCCATTCAGTGAGCAAATTTTCCAATTCCATATTCAAATCGACATAAACATTCACACCCGCTATACAGATAAAAAGAAAAATGCACCGGCTCGGCTTCACTATCTCAAGTCTCGGACACATGAAAAATGGCGTGGTGAAATCCGCCGCAAAGCGCGTTGCTATTGGTCGAGGTGAGCGCCACCGCACCGCGTGTTCTTCGCGGCACTTTCAAATAGAATTACTGTCCAAGCAAGATGCTTAAACTCAATCTAAGTATAGCTAATATTAGGTCGATAATGTAGAGGTTTTAGGTAAAAGAAGTTACACTTGAGTAAATCCTAAAGCAAATAATTGATTTAAGCCAGTCAAAATATTAAAGAACTGTAGAAGTAATTAAAATAATATGAGTTTAAGAGTTATTTAAAAATAATAATTTTTCTTCATCCAAAATTTAACAAGTTCTTGATTAGATATAAAGCTACCTTGATTAAACAAAAACTTATTTCGAATTTCAAAACGAGCATGTTTTTAAAAATAAGATTAGGGTTTTCTTGTCTTAATATTGTTATTGTGGGCGCAAAAGGAGTTACAGGTGATACAAGATAATCCCGTCAAGAGTGGTTTTAGTTTTGGATATAAACTAGAATTTTTTGTGTGTGTATTAGGTCATATTAAGGTTAATACAAGCAATTGATTACAATAATAAAAATTGATGGTATTTCATTTAAAATTTTAGAATTTCCCAACCTTAAAAGAAAGCTTTAAACTTGCCAACCTTGGAAAAACAATTTTTTGAATTCTTCATGTTCAGTTACCCCTTTTCACAAAATTTGATTAATTTATATTTAACGGTTGCTGAGATAATCCACCTTTCCGGTTTTTCTACTAACCCTGTACATGGTGTTCCACTTAGAAAAATCGTACTTCTTGTCGTACCCTGTATATCCTAAGAGATAATGAAAATCTAATCACTAATTCAGCAACTACAGAATTAACTTTATAAACTGATGTGTTTATTTATTTTTGTACGGCAAAAAATTAAAAAGTTAAGAGGATATAAATTTATAACTTGACACCAGGTACACTCAAAAATACTATTAGTAAATTTATATATATATATATCATCGCGCAAGATTCCTAATTATTTAATAGATGATAAGTGGCCCTTTGACATTTGACACACCCTAAATATGGAGTTGCGCAAGATTCCTAAATATGACGTCTTGACGCATGCGCAGTACGCTAAAATAGGCGTCGTCCAAGATTTTTAATTATTTGACAGATGACAGGTAACAATTGACATTTGATACATGACAGCTGAAAGGTGGAAAAGATGACGGTTGA